>APFE030899802.1:150906-192154 GCA_000404065.3 Pinus taeda
AGCACACTCGCCAACAAAATATCCAACTGTATCGAGTTGTCAAAGCAATCCAACTCCTTCACTAGGGCAAGTGGCTCACCAGGGACAAAGTTCAACAGAAGTTTCCTCATCTCATGGAGGAACTCAATGCAATGGGGACCATTGCTTCCTAAGAGGGGAGGAATGGTCCAGGTGGATATTGGTGGCCACCCACCAAGTCCACTTGGACCCCCACCATTGTTTCTTTTAGCTTTTCAGTTTCCTTAATTGTAGCATAGTTTACTATTTTTCGCAGTTTTTAGGTCCTGAACTTCTGGAGCCATTTTGAGGCCCTAAACAACATTTTTTTGGGAAAAATGAGAGAAACATGGATCCATGGATGGATGTTGCTCTTCCCAAAGTTGTATTTCTCGAATAGATCTTTCTAACGAGATATTGTGCATGTCAAACGAAGATTGTATGCCAAAGTTACGACCTTGGGAAGTCGATGTACCAATTTACCCAAACGGGACCCATAGTTTGGTGTTTCATCTTCTAGAGTTAGGTTTTTGGATGTTTAGAGTTTCCATTGTTTCTCAACAATAAATAGGCATTCGAGCCTCATTGTAACACATTTAAGAGGAATGTAGCCACCACATCTCTTCTCAGAGATAAGCTACCATCACCCTAGCTAGTTTATTTCCATTTCTGTTTGTAAGCATATTTCAGTATTTTACAGTGATGAAATGAAGTATTATTTCTATTGCATCTCTATATGTATGGTTATTTTTGTAATTTGTTGCATTCTTGTTTAAATCCGGATCAATGTCGATGTAGGATGCACTGCAATATACTCAAGTATACCTAAGCCAATTTGAGATGCAAACCCAAGGCCTGTTAGAGAGGAACAAATAAGAGAAGGAACTCCATGGGCTTATTTTGACGGGGCATCCGATGAAAATAAAAGATATGGGGCAGGACTGGTCATCCACCTAAATGTGCACAGAAGCCTCAAAGCCTCGGTTGGATTGGGGATTGGAACCAACAATTACATAGAACTCCTTGCTTTAAAACTACTCCTTTGTTGGCTTACCCACTTGGGCATTCATTCGGTTCAGATCTTCAGGGATTCAATGAACATCATTAAATGGTTGAACGGCGTGAGAAAATGCCAGAACTACATTTTATCCCTATTACTAGAAGAAACAAAACATTTAGAAGTTCTTTTTAATAATTTTTCTCTATGTCATATATATAGGGAACATAATAGCACAACATACCAACTTTTTAAAGTGGGTCTACAACAAGATATGGACAGTTGGAGGATAGAGGAAGATAGAGGAAGCAAACCGGGATGAGATCTATGTGTCGAATCAGCCACCATATTCATAATGTTGACACTCAAAACTGGTTTCGACATATGATATTTTCATATGTCTGGTTTTTGTTTTCGGTATCATTTTTCTACACTTCAGCATTAAACAATATTTTCCTTATGTAATCCATTACTAAAAAACAATTTCATCAACTTGGTTAAAACATATGTTTAAACTGTTAGCTGAGCACATTCCTGATTGGGCTATTTTCCTCAATGAAGAGGCCCGGGAATGGTTTAGGTCATATCTTTTGAGACTTTGGTTTTTACCAGTGATTTGTTTTTCTTTAGATTTTGCTCTTTTTGGAGATCAGTTATTGGAAACCGATCAATATCTTATTTGGGTTGTTTTCCTCATTGAGGAGGACCGGGATAAAATGATCAACGAACTTGTTCTAGTAAAAATGAGATGGTAGAGCTTGAAGACACTCAATTACCATTTTAGAACAACTTTATGATTTGAACCAAATCATACAGTTTACTGAATGCTTAAGTGCATATACAATGTAACTTTTTATTATCTTAATAAAAAGTTCGATTTTTCTTTGGAAAAAAAACAAATGAAATCATATAAACATCTAAATGTATAAAATTTAATCTTTCTTTCCATGAATAATTCAAAAAATTGTATAAAAAAATGAAAAGGTGTGATTTGATAAGAAAATTATATAGTAGAATTCCTCTGATAATGACGATCAAAGAAAGTTCAAGTTGTAAAACGGTTAGACTTCTCCTTCAAATATTAATTCGTGTTGGGAAATTTTCTAACAAATACATTGGAATGCACTGAAATGATGTGTGGGAAAGTATTTTTCCAAGAAATACACTGCAATCGTGTGGGAAATCCATGGAAAATTTATGTGAGAAAACACCAGAGGAGACCCTGAACAGGGGAAATTTCGTGCAGAAGTGGTCCTTGGGGATGGCAATGACCTTAGCTTCAAAGTGTACAATGCCCACAAACCAAGCTTCATTTCTTGAAATGGCCATCATTCTATTTTCTGACTCTGAATCCACTCTTCTTCGATGACTTGCTCTTTCTGCTCTATCGCTCTTTCCGTAGGCGTGTACTCACTTACCCACTCAATTCCACCTAGTTGGTTACTTTGGAGGTTGTTAGTCGATGAGGAATACACAAATATGATTGTTTTTCCACTATGAAATAAAATGTACAAATCGAGCCTACTATCTATAGGGTAGAGAAAAGTTCTTTCTTTTTATTGTAATGAGTTCAGAACGGATAAATGTGACTCAGCGGACAGCTTCGCTGGAGCCGGAGAGCCAAAAGTATAGCCTCTAGGACCCCAAAACCATTCCTGCAGTTAGGGGAGCCGAGTGGTGAAGGAAACCTTGCGGCTCCTTGGTTTTTCCATGGTTCGAATCTGACGAAGTCCCAATGCCTCTGTTGGTGATCTTGAAGCTAGCTGAAAAGATCTTAATGGGATTATGTGAATGGGAAATGAGATTGAAATTATATATTTCAATTAGCTTCTTCAACATCTAACTCAACCCTCTCCCTCGGGCCTCTGAAGCAACACATGCCCTACCTTGCCTTGATACAACAACCAAACAAATTCAATGCAGAATGGTCGTTATAATTATGAGCAGATCCATATACACAAAACATAGATTTGGGAAATATCTGTGTCAAAAGTGAACTATTCATAGACAATAGTTAATGGTAAATGCGAGGCTTGACTGGTCTCTGACCAATTTTTGCTTCGAATAGCAATAGTCTGCAAATGGTAATCAACCATCAAATTTAGAAACACCACGTATTATTCATCATTTTCCTCTGATTACCCTAATTCATTCATCCTGGGTTCCACCAATATAAACATCGTTGAAGTCATCCAGGAAAGCTTGTCCTCGTTTTCTCTATGACAGTGTTCCATCTGCCATAGATTCCTCTTCATTAAGATTCTTTATGATAATAAAGAGCTACCAGTTCCAAAAAAATCCTATATGCAGATTCCACATAGGACAAATATAAGCCATTTATATATAAAATATATATATGTAAAAATTTAAAACTTCGTCATTTTTTTATACACCTAACCTTATGACATTTTAAAACAATATCAGCAAGTCAAGTATTACGAGTTTATTTTGAAATAACCCGTATTTGACCCCTGAAAAAGGGGAAAACGCGCATACAAATGTCAATTTTAAATCGTGATTGCACCCCAATTCCTACAGGTCCAAATATAGGTGGGTCCTACCCACCTTATGTCACGCCAGGTCAAGCGTTCAACCACAGTTTTATAGTTTGAATTTTTTGGCAGCTGAGACCCCAAAACTGGGCGACCTTTCCCCAATTATGTTACACAGAAGCTGACGATATTGGGCTGGTAGACAATGTGATTTTTTTACTAAGGCCATAAGATCAAGGATCATACTCGACAAAGGGAACTTAAACTTTTCAGTGGCTTCAGGCCAAGCGCTACTTCTTAATCGAAAGTTGGGTAACCATGGTTTTAAGTAGTCTAAGGCAATCATAGTAGCACTATTTATTTGCACATGCTTACACCACCATTTACACAATTTGAAACTTATCATAATAGCGTTAATTATTCACACAAGGTAATACCATGTTTTAGCTGGTTGGAAATTAGCATAAGGGTGTTATTTATATACATAAAGTAACACCATATTTTAGATGGTTTGAAGCCATCGTAACAATGTTATATATTTCCACTAAGTGATTTGGTAACCCCGACCTCACAACCGACTCCACTTTTATTAATTAAGTGGTACATGAGTGAATGGTTATGATACTTGCCCAGAGGAATTATTGAGTCCTAAAGGCGCACAACCTCAATTAATTCCCCAATTATATATACACCTACATACTTTTCATTCTGTAAGCAGGCCAACTTTGATAGTGTGACATATATCGTGAATGCTTTTCACGATATATAATACATTCTAAATTTCATAACTATAGTACCAATTCAATATATTAGGAACATTGGGTGCGCAACATAATTTTAGTATTACCTATCATATGAAATAGGTTGTTACTTCTAAATGATCAATTAAATTTAATAGGAACAAACAAGGTAAAAGACCATGGACATCTCATGTTAATAATAATCATGATTATATATCCAAACAACAATTGATCACAACACACAAAGAGACAAATATTAACTGGACATTATCAATCAACTTAATGCAAAGTTCATAAAACAAAGTCATAGAGCATTCTACTTATCTATTTTAGTTGAGCTCAACTAGTGATTGGAGAAGGGATTCTCGCTATTCTCCCAACCATAGACTAGTTACGTTGAACTCTAACTTGTAACTAGCCACCTCCGTGCTAGGTTCAGAGTCTGAGAACTAAATTTGTAGGGGCAATACCAATTCAAATAAGAGATGGATATCACTTGGAGTTGGTTTATCATTTGTCTAAAAAGCACTAGTGGTTTCACAACTACAACAAGCACTAGTGGTTTCACAGTCTCAACAAGCACTAGCAACATTTTCAATTTAATCTCTTTGTGTTCAAACTAGTAATACTAGCTAAAAATCAAAGATAGAGTAGTGGTCTAGTGCAATTTGACTGCTCTCCATGAGATTCACACCCATGCTATCTCTCCGCAAAATTATCTAGAATCAAGTCAAACCCTCGTTTCAGTTTTGGCCAATATATTTATGGTCATACAGTTACATCCCTAGTACAACTAAGAGGGCACCAATCCACCCCCAATGATTTCTTCACCCAGATGTTGTCTCTTCAAAGTATGAGGAGGAAGACTCTAGATAGGAACTCCCTAGTTGACTTGTACTTTCACCTCCCTAGTAGTCAATGATTTCTCGACTCCCAAGAAATCTACCCAATCACATCAATAACAATTTCAGATTAGGGTGGACTTTCCCAACCATAAAGGGTTTGATGTTAAATGCAACAATATGAATACAGTGATTCATGTCAAGTGGGTGAAACTAAAAGAACCCTCTCAAACTCTTGCTTATAAACCTTCTCTAATAGGTTCCAATTTTAATTAATAGTAAATTAAATAAATGATACAAAATATAAGGCATTAATACATAATTAATACTTTTTAAATTTAAATGAAGGATTAATATGTTTCAACACTTCAATCAAAGCATTAATAAATTTCAACATTAATAATTTTATTATGCTTAAACCAAGTTTCTGCCTACAACAAGTATCATGCTAGAATTCACAATTATACAAAATGTTTACAAATGTCATAGTCAACGTAGGGGATGTTACAAACCCCACCCCCTAAAAGGAACATTGTCCCCTGTGTTCTATAAAATAGAAAAGATAACAAAATATGAGCTTTATAGATACAACTCTTTTACATATGTTACATATTGAAAAAAATGGTTACATCACTTTTATTTGATTTGCATGCTCCCAGGTTTCCTCATTAGGTCCAAAGTGCTTCCATTGCACCTTGACTTGCTTTATTACTCCATTATGAAGTATGATTTTCCTCTTGTCCAGGATGCATAAAGGTTTGGGTTGGAATTCTCCCTTGAGCTCCACCTGTATCACAACCCAATTGATCACATGATTAGAGTCACACATACTTTTTCAACAAGGATATGTGAAATACATTATGAGCCTTTATGGTGGGGGTATGTCTAGTCTAGAAGCCATTGTCCCCACACTCTTCAAAATATGAAATGATATGTAAAACCCAAGTTCCAACTTAGCATAGGATCTCACTTTCAGTGAACTCCTTCTCAGTGTAATCCGAAGATATATGTTATCTGTCGCTTAAAATTCCTTATCAATTCTCTATAGGTATACATATCTCTTATGTCTATATTGGGATGCCTTCAGCTTCTATCTAATACTAATGAGCAAATTTTCCATCTCCTTTAACATATCAAGTCTGAGATTTACCTTGTTTACTGGGTCATCCCAGATAATGGGCATATTACAGCTTTTTCCATGAAGAGAGTCAAAGGGGTTCATCTTTTGTGATTCCTAATAGTCGTTGTTATATGCACATTTGACTAAGGGAAGAAAATATTCCCACCTTTTTGGCTGGTGCATAACGTACATTCCTAGCATGTCTTTTAACACCATGTTCACTCTCTAGGTTTGTCCATCAGTTTGAGGATTATATGTTGTGTTGAATGCTAGTGGAGTCCCAAACCCACCAAACAATGTTTTCTAGTTTGATGTGATTCTGACATCCCGATATGAGATTATCTTCTTAGGTATTCCATGTAGTCTGAATACCTCTTTTACGAATATCTATGCAATATCAATGGACTTGTGGGTGGACTTGATAGGTATGAAGTCAATTATTTGCTCAATTTTGTCACTACCACTATGTTGGTGTCATGTTGTCATGACATCTTCGGAAATCCCATGATGAAGTCCATGGATATGAATTCCAACTTCCACTCAGGAATTGGGATTGGTTGCAATAGCCCAGCCAGGTGTCTACATTCCATTTTAACCTATTGACATTCTAGACACTTAGAAATGTACTTTGCAACTTCCTTTTTCATACCCAGCCAATAATACGTCTTCTTGATAGTGGCTATCATATTTTGATATATGGGATGATGAATAAGGTATTTCATGAAAATCATATAATGAGCTTCTTCAAGTCACCCATGCAAGATATATACCACATGTCTTTGAATTTTATCATTTCATTGCCTATGAGTGTGTAGTTCTTATTTAATGGTCCTTATGGATATTTTTGCAAATAATCCTTCACATATTGGAAGTTTTCATCCTATACCAATTCTTCCTTGATATTCTCCTTGATGTTAAATTTGCAAGAGCTCATGGGTGCCAAATGAGCTACTTGCAAACTTATGCTAAGTGTGTCTTCCACCTTGTTCTATTTACCCTTGATATCCATGATTTTGAAGTCAATTCACTTATGAAGGCTAACCGTATATCCTTTATTCCATTCATTTTAGGTTGGTCAAACATATATTTCAACCCTCCATGGACTAACATCGATACAAATTTCCTTCTCAAAAAATAATGTCTCCACATTTTTAATGCATGCACAATTGCTATGAGCTTTAGGTAATGGGTGACATAGTTCATTATTGTTCATTTAACTTCCTATATTCATAGCATATTACATGCCTTTCCTGCATTAGTACTTTGCCTAAGCCTTCGTTACAATCATCCATGCACACTAAGAAATCTTTCTCCAAATCATCTACCCTCAAGATAGGTTCATGTGTGAGAAAATATTTAGGTTTCTCAAAGTTGATTGCACATTATGATGTCCACTGAAATTTTACCCTTTTTCTTTGTAGGGTTGTAATTATATGTTTAATATTTGAAAATTCATAGATGAATCGTTGGTAGTATCCGACCAATCACACAAAAAGATATGAGTTCTGTGAAATTTCTAGGAGTGTGCCACTCCATGATGGCTTTGATCTTCTCAAGGTATACAACCACACCTTTTGAGATCATGTGCTCCAAATATTGAAATTGTGTCTTACAGAATTCACATTTACTGAGTTTAGCATATAACTTGTGTTCCCTAAACAATTGTAATATTTCCTTCAAGTGTTCCTCATGTTCCTCTCTGGTTTTTGAGTAAAGAAAAATATCATCAACAAATACTAACACAGATTTGTCTAGGTATTGACTAAGCACATTGTTCATCACATGAACGTAGATAGAGCTTTCATAAGTCCAAATGGCACCACCACGAACTCATAACGCCCATATCTTGTCCATAATGTAGTCTTACGAATGTCTTCATCCTAAATCCCGACTTGGTGATAGCTAGATCTTAAATCAATTTTTGAAAACACAGTAGAGGCTCTTCTTAGTTGGTCAAATAAATCATTGTTTCTTGATAGTGGATATTTTATTTATTTATTGTTGATTTGTTCAATTGTTGGTAATCGATGTATAGTCATAATGTTCCATCCTTTCCTTTTCACAAACAAAGTTATTTCTCCCTAGGGTGATACACTGGGTTCGATATACCCCTTATCCAACATATCCTTTAGCTGCAATTCTAAATCCACCAGTTTGGGAGTGCTCATAAAATATGGTGTCTTAAAAATTAGCACTGAAATGAGAATCATCTCAATAGAGAAATCAATGTCTCTCTTTGTTGGTAACCCCGGTATTTCATTTGGAAATACAACATTGTATTGCTCTAAATTGGGTGATCCTCAAGTTTGGTTTTGTTTCCCTCTATTACTCTATTTACCTATAACATAAATAAAATACACCCTTCTTGACTACATTTCTTTGCCTCTAATGAATAAATTTTTCTTAAAAAAATAGGTCTTTTCTTCCCTTGCAGTGTCCTTCCTTAACCTTCATCATCAAGGCATTATAACGTCTTGTTGTAACAGTCCACTTTTGTTCTAGAGGTTGCAAGCCAATCCGTGCCAATCAATACATCAGATGAATCCAACAAAAGGATGTTGAGAATCACTATTGTAGGCTTGCAATCTAGTTCTAGGTGGCATGATTCTACTAACTTTGTTATTTTATTCTTGGCTCTTATGGCTAGCTTGACTAGCCATGCCTTGGTGTGCTCTTTATTTTGCATGGTATAATATTTTACAACTTCATGGCTAACAAAAATGAGGTTAGATCCTAGATATATTAAAATTGAAAATATATGGTTAATGATTATTGGAGAATCTAATCCCAACTACTTGTTAGGTGTCAAAACTGTCCTTCCAAGTGTCCAGTTCAGTTTCAGTTAAGTCGAGTTTGACTCGAGATGTTTCCAATGTAATCTTATTTAAGTGATTTGTAATACTGAGAAGAGTACGCAGAGCAAGTCCTCTGCTCCACATTTTGTTCTCTTCAATTTTTGTCATGGTATCATAGCATAGCTTGTGTAAGACTCCTTGAGAGCAACAAAGAGAGGTGAGTTTGCATAAAACTCTGCGTGAGAGCAGCAAAGTGAGTGAAGAGAAAGCGTAAGCCTCCTTGAGAGAGCAACAAAAGTGAGTAAAGAGAAAGCCTAATCTTCTTTGAGAGAGTAGCAGAAGTTTAGCAAAAGCCTCTTTGAGAGAGCCGCATAAGATTGAAGAATCCTGTGAAGAAGCAGGAAGAGGAAGAGATTGAAGAATTTTTTTTGGGAGATTGACGCTTTCCATGGGTTAAAACCAGTGGGTTAGTAACTCCACTAACGCTAAGCAGTCATAAGAGAAAGCGCGTTAATCGACATTTTTTAAAATTGGCGCGGGTTAGTTGTTGTGATCGGCAGTACGTTAGAGCAAATAACACCGCCCTTCACTGTCGACAGAAGAGTTACACGCGGTCTTTGCTCATCCAACAGAGCGTTAGCGTGTGATATTAAAAAAAAAGGGTCCACGAGGCACGAAGCGGATTGGGAATACGATTCGCTGGAAAACTCAAGGTAATAGTCGCTGCGAAGCTCACGAAGACAGCAGCAGCAAATCCCGTTGGTTGCATGAGCACGAAATGTGCATAATGCCTAAGGTTTGAACAGTTTGAAAGGTCCAAGTCAAATGAGCTTCACGATTTATGTGAAGAGGCACGAATCAAAAAGCCCGAGCCGATTTTTGAAAAGTCAAACGAGTTTGAGAAAGGTAGTGGTTTATACGTATCACCCTTTTTTATACCATTCGTATAAATCCAAAATGTATGTTTCTTAAAAATTCTTTTCAAGGTACGCATGCATGCTATGCTTTAAAAGGAGTATTTAAGAACGTGAAAAAAAAAACACTTATTTCAATGAGATTTTTCAAGGCTTGAAAAGGAAAAGGGTGTATTGTTTCAATCGGCTATGGCCATTGTGATTTTTTTTTTGGAAAAGCTCTTGTGCCAGGGTTGTTTATTTTTGAAAAATTGTAGAGTAATTTGTTTAAGTTATGTAGCATAGAATCTTGTCGTTATGTTTGAAGTTTGATTTTTTTGTTAAGTCACATTTTGTCAATAATCAAATGGGAAAAGCTAAGAGGCTGATAAAGTCAAAACGACAACACAAGATATTTGAAATTTTTTAGAGCTGGTAGTGAAGAGGCAAAATGATGCCTTTGCATTGAAATGCATAAAAGAATCTGTCGATGACAACATTTTTCCCCTGATTTCAAAAGCCAAGACAGCCAAGGAGGCTTGGGATACCCTTGAAAGGTGTTTTGGTCCAAGGGGGAGTATTGAAGTTGAAGATGAAGGTGGATCTATAGCAACAGATCTACATCCAGATGAATGGATTGTTGAAACCCACTATTCATAGTCATAGGTGGATGATGTATGTGAAAAAGTCGTAGAAGCAAGAGAGAAGGAGCACGTAGATGCTCATGAATCCCACTATGCACAGCCACAAATGGACATAAATTTGGTGATTCCAGCAACAGAGCTTGTTGATGACAATGTGATGATTCCAGCGATGGATCTTGCTGATGAAGATTTGGTAAATCTAGCAACAGAGCTTGCTGATGAAGATTTGGTAAAACCAGAAACAAAGATTGTTGAGGACAATGAAACTGCCATTGTAGCAATCAATGCTATGGTGAATACCTCAAGTACTATTGCTGATGTAAAATTTGATGAAGAATTGTTGGCTAATGATGAATGGTTGCAGGTGATGCAGCAAAAACATTATATCGATATGATGTTATTTGGTGAGACAGTGGAAGACAACCTGTTTGCAACAACACAAGTTAGTATAGAAGTGAAAGAGACAAAGACAGGAATAGAGACAAAAAAAAGAAGAAAGCCCAAAAAGAGAAAACAAAGACAGATGCAGAAGCAACCGTTGAGAAAGAAGTGCCACAAGAAAAAAATCCCATTGCAGAGCAGAAGGAATAGAACCAATGTGGTTCTCCAAATATTTTTAATTCTAATGTTGATTTCTAGTGTGAAGGTACACATAATGACTATAAAGAAAAGTTATATTTACTTGAAGAATGGCTTGCAACACCATGTCTAGATGAGGTCTGCATAGAACATGTAGAAATGAATGTTGAAGACAACATCAATGATGAACAAATCAATCAAAATTTTCAGGTTTTGGAGTCCTGAAGAAATATTATTTTATTATAATCTTGTGTTGCAGCAGATTGACAGTGAAAAGAACACTAAAAAAGATAATATGTGGTAGCATCCCACATACAAGTCTATTTTTGAATAAGTCCACGATATGTTTAGACAACCTAGAAGAATGGAAGACCTACACCAGCAAATGAAGAAACTGAGGTTTGAAGGATACGACAAAGAGAAAAAGTTAAAACAATTTAGAGGCTATAGGATCTGGAAAAAGAGAAGAAGAAAAGTTAAGGTCAATTTTTAAATTGTAAAACCTAGCTGAGACATAGACCAGTAGGTATCTTAATTGAATTTTTATGTGATTGTAATTAAGGGGGAGTGTTGGAGAATCTAATCCAACCACTTGTTAGGCGTCAAAACCGTCCCTCCAAGTGTCTAGTTTAGTTTCAGTTAAGTTGAGTTTAACTCCAGTGATTTATGACTGATGTTTCCAATGTAATCTTATTTAAGTGATTCGTAATACTGAGAAGAGTAAGCAGAGCAAGTCCTCTGCTCCACATTTTGTTCTCTTCAATTTTTGTCAATGATCATACCTTCGTTCTTAATGAATGAGGCCTAATGATCCTCTTTCCATTTATCCAACATTGCCTAAATTTGAGGCATACTTTGAGCCGCATAGTTCACTATCGTTTCCTATTCTACTTGTATAACCTTTTATCGTTATTCTTCTGTGGTTGAGGAAAATCCTTTCATATGTGTTTTCCTCCACATATCCAACAATGAAGTGGTTCTTTCTTGTACCCCTCCTCTTCTTTTCTTATTGGTTTAGAAGATTGATCTTTGTTAGTAAGGAATGTTTGTTGGAAATTTCCTTTGGAAGGAGTGTTGAATTTACCACCTTTACCCACCTACTTATGCCTATAGGGTTTTGATCCTTTCCCTCTGAAATTGTTTCAATCCTTCTTCTTCCAATCAATTTGGTTCTCAATATTATGCTTGGGTTGCTCATAATGGTAACTGGTTTTCTAGATAGTATTCTTTAATGTTTTTGTCTCATCAAACTAGATCCTATCTCTAAATGCTTGTAGAAATTCATTCAGGTACCTTTGAATCTTTACCTTTTTGTCCTTGACATATGGTACATATCTAAGAAATCTAAAAATTTATTTGTGTACTCATCAATAGTAAGCTACCCCAACTTGAGCTTGTGAAATTCCTTGATCTTGCTGTCATAGTACATTTCTTACATGTATTTGTCACATAATTTTCCTTCTATAGAACATCCAATGGCTACAGAGGTGGTAGAAGTTGAAAAATCAAAAGAAATGTTGGTTCAAGAGCTTTTGCAGAGAAATGAAGAGGTAACAAAATTGAAAGAAATGAATCTTGTTCTACAACAAAAGATTGATTGACATGTCTGTACAGTGGCGATAGAAGCAAACTCAAAGGACTCCACTGCTAAGTTAACTCGGGTTATGATTGAGTTACAAATTGTTGAAGGTGAACTGAGGAAAAGGCAAATAGATTTAGAAAATGCTATGAAAATTATCAAGGCCAAGGAACAAGAGTTATTGATGTCCAAGGAAACAACAGAGAAGTGCAGGGAAGATTATGAAATTGCTCACCAAGAAATGGAGTTAAAACAAAAAGTGAAAGGAAACATGTCCCTTATACAGGCAAGTGAAATATTGTGGAATGATATAATTAATGTAGTGAAAAACATGTGGGAATTTCTGGTCATCATGGAAGAAGAAAAAATCATTGTTAGAGACTTAGAAGGAATCATCTTGAATAACAAACAAAAACTATAGTAAAGAGCCCAATTTGCTAAGAAGATGATTGACTTTGTGAATTCTAGGTCTGCACAGGAGCTAAAGGAATTTGGGGTAGAGGACAAAACTGCACATATAATGGAGATCAATAAGATGATAGTGAAGAATTCATATAGGAAAGCAACAGAGAAAAAGCGAAATGAAGTCAGGAAAGGAACGATGAAGTTCAATACCATCTTTGAAAAAAGAAACAGAGCTGGTTTACCATCCTGTTGGGACTAACAAGGAAATTTGTTGCCATGGGAAACATATGAAACATTATTGGTGGAGGGTAAAAGAAAAATAAATTCCACACATGAGAAGGCTGCACTACTGAAAGGAATTACCATTGTTAACTATTTACATAAATATTTTTAGCTCCTCTAGATGATGAATACTATTTTCATTGAGAAGCCAACATACAACAGGGTTACCAATTTCAAGATGGCACATGTGAAGTTTATCAAATGTCCCAGCACAAATACAGAAACTTGGAGAAAATGCAGAGAATGGATGTCTCCACAGGAAAACACTACAGAAGCAGAGCTTTCTACTGTCCTGCAGTCATAAATTATTGAATGTATGGTAGTTTAGGAGGTTGACAGTTCCCATAACTGTCCTTTGAAATTTTTTTATAAAATAACTTGAAGAAGATGAATGAGAGTTCCAAAATTTTGGCACCTGAGGAGAAACTACAATTTTGTACTTTGGATCTTCAGATGATATTGAATAAAGATTTTTAGTGTTTCCAAAAATTGTTGGGTATGAATTGTCTTCTTTCTTACATCTTATGTGTTATTTTCTTCATTCAAAAGAATTGAAGCAATCGAGCCTTATTTTTGCAATTCTTTGGTTATAAGTTTTTGTAACCCTAAGGTTAAAATCCTTAAAAAGCGCTCTTATTTTCAAATTCCATTTCATGCTAATTACATTTCTTCTAAGTCAAAGATAAAAGAATATGTACAAACAACTTGTTATCTGAAACTTTCAGCAACACTTCTTATTATTTCTTGTTCATTTGTATTCAACATTTGAAGGCAACTTGAGAAGTATTATTCATATATTGAAGACTAAAGGGTTTGAAAAAAATATTCTAGGGTTTACAAGACGATGGGACAACAAAACAATCAATTTTCAATTTTCAGTAAATGTCTTGGGCACTAATCTCGACTCAGCTAGAGATAGTCGCTCAAGGTACAACACATCCTTTGGTCCATAAGTAGAAATTAGAGCTCGTTGAGAGTTTGTAAACCCAACTACTAAAATATTAGGGTGAATAGCCTACAAAGCCACCACCATATCAAGAGGAAAGAGCCACTTCCACTACCCAAAGAAGTAGTCTTCACCGTAAGTTGTAGCCATGAGCCTCCATAAGAATCTGTGTAGAATAACTTAGCAAAGTTACTAGTAGTTGTTGGGAGCCACCGTTAAAGTGAAGGTTAAAACATTTAGTTTTAAATATAATAGAGTGTCTAAGGCATTCATTTCTACAAGGCTGACATAATAAGGAAAGAAGGAAAAAGACAAAAGAAAGACGAAGACCATGGGTCATAAAGTATGACTGAAGAAAACTGAGAAAATAAATCGAAAGGAAGAGCCAAAGTATTTCGAAGAGCTCATAGAGGTTATCACAATAGCCAAGACATCTAAAAGACAAGTAGATGAAGTAGAATACTTCGAGGTTGAACGGATCATGAAAGATCTGGTAACACTTCCAAAATTTACTGGTAAAATTTTTTATTTTTGGGAAATGTTAAAATGAAAGCTTTTCTTCGATTTAAAGAGTTGATTGAGTATCGGTACAATAACCCATATGATGAAGTTTGTGACACCTTAGTATTGGATCTTATAAAACATGCATTGGTTGAGAATTGCTTGTGCAAGGTAGAAAAAGCTACATCTCAGTAGGAAGCATGGAAGACCATAGAAGTAGAATTTGGTATAAAGGAAAGTGACATAAAGCAACAAATTTTGTTATAGTCTATTGAAGAATCAATAGAAAGTCAACTATAGGTCTAAGAGTAAATGAGAAAGACTCTAGGAGGAAAACAGACTCTGAAGGATCCGACTCAAATGTGGATGATGGTCATAAAGGCTATAAAAGTGAAAATCATCATGCAGACATGGATATGGATGAATAAGACACAAAATATTGCAGAGTGAGAAGTTGAAGCCTCTATGTGTGAAGTAGAGCAAGAGCATATAGATGCTCGAGAGCCTTGCCATGCACAATCTACAATTGGAGACAAAAGTATCTTCCCTAGGCCTTGTGGACTAACCTAGAATAATAGAAAGACAAAGGGACTAATTTTTTCCTTGAAGTAAATAGATAATTAAATGAAGCCTACCTGGAATCTGTTGTATGATTCGCTCCTTCCTTGGCTTGAATGATCCAATCCTAGCTCCGATTGTTATTATTAGAACCTACATAGTCAGATAACACAAGCCAATTATCCACATAATCTATGCAACATTATCTAAACACTTTATTCAATATATCAAAATTGTATTGAAATATATGAAACCATAACATCATATATAGGAAAACAAAGAACTCTTTGCATTAATAGAAATGGAGTGAGTTACAACCAAAAATAGGTGTTGATCCTATAAAAGAGCTCCTCCAAGTTGACTTGTCCTTTCCTTGTTACAAAGTGCACCTCTAATCACCCTAATTCATGGAAGTATATCTCTAAAAACAACAACATAAGGATAGAATTGTTGAAGAATCTAGGGTATCTGATATATAATGAGATTCTTCTAGCAATGATAGCAACTTTTCAAGTACTCTTTACTTTTCTTATTACCACAATTTTCTCTTATTATTATCAGTGTGTTTTTTCTTACTTCATCAAACGGTTACCAAAATACAAGAGACAAGAACACAAGATGTTGGCTCTTTGCCATGGAAAAACCTCTCTCTCCTAGAGAGGCAAACCCTTCTGCAAATTTCTCTTATTGAAGTTTCAATTGCAAAAAGGCAAAACCCTAGACCCTTGACAAGAAGATCCTCCATGCACAAGTCGAGCCCTTCCTTCTAAGATCACTTCCTTAGCTCTTTGTCCTCCTTCCGACAACTGATAGCTTTACTGCAACAACCCTAGATAGTATGGATTAGAAGGGACCTTTGTCTTTTCTTCCTTTTCTTGAGATGAAGCCTTCCTTAAACAAGGAGAAGACCTTGTCACTAACCCAACCAAGCTCTCTTTTCTTCATTATGATTGCAGATTTGGAGCAACATTAGTATGTCTTCCTTTTCCTTCAGACATGTGGAGGATTCCTTCAAGAATTGTATGCTCTTTTACCTTCACTTCAGTAGACCTCTTCTTCACTTGAGTAAGAGGCCTAATTGGCACTCTTTTATAGCACACCCAAGTCTCTTCATATGAATGTACTAGGAGTTCAGTTATGATAGCAGAATGAGCCTCCCTTTCTTTGCACGTGTGACTGTAATAAGGTCTGAAATATGTCTTGAGAACTCGACCTTTAATCCTTCCTTCTTCATTGCAATAGAGACACTTTTCTTTGTATTTTTTGTACCCTTTACTTATCCTTATTCCTTGATAATTTCATAGGTGACTTGTTGTTCAATAAGTCAGGATGAATGGCTCTATATATAAGAGTTTGTCCTCCTCTTTTTGGCCAATTTGATCACTTTACGCTGACTTGTCCTTGGCGTTTCGAATTAGTTTTTTTTATGAGGCCGACATATGGATGAGGCTTGTGACTTTCCTTGGAGGTCTTTCTTGGACTCTAAAACATAAATATGCATGGTGTAACATGCCCTTAAGGGTCTTCAACATTTAATTTGACTCTTTGACTTTCCTATAACACTTCAACATGTGCTAGACCTATGTAATGAGCAAGAAACTCATTTTTTACAATTTACAAAAATAATATTTCTTTTCTTTTACAAGTACAAAGATAAAAACCAAACCTAGTTAAACTTTCTTTAACAAGAATCTCTCTCCAAATCCAACTCCTTGCCTAGGGATGGTAGAAAATATATAGGTGAAGTAAGTAGTTCATGAATTCTTATCCTTTTACCAATTATGGCTTGAGATCCACTCTTAATGGGAGGATGAGCTCAAGGGACAAGGAATGAAAAATCCAAGGTAGGATAGGATAGGATTCGAAACTTTTATCTGAGGTAAATGGTTACAACATATCTTGGAAGCTTCTGGAAGAAGAGGCTTCAATATTCTCTCTCTTTTTTTCTGAATTTCTAGAATCAACCTACCCCCAACACTAAGAAACCTACTGGAAATATGGTGATCAACGCAGGTGCAGAGTAGGGAAACCTAGTAGTCAACGCTGTCGAGCAAGATGCCAGGGAGTGTTGGTCCTTAAAATGAATAAAACAAGTTGCTTTTAGGCAGAAACTCAAGGTTTAGAATGAGTCATGCTTATGACTTTGTGCAAGGATGATGAAAATGAGGTCAAAGGATGTTGATTGATCCAGTTGAAGGCATATTGACAAGATGTGACAAAATGGCCTATAACAAACCCCATGGTAACATGGATGGAAAAGATGGTGGTGAATCGCACTGTGACGAGACACATGTGGATGGTGACTTCAAAGTGAGTTGTGAATTAGTGAATCCAATAATAGACCTTGTTGATGATGGTGAATCTTCCAATAAAGAAGGGAATAACAAGTGTGATCTAGTTGATATGATTGTAGTTGATGATGACCTCTTTGCATCAGAGTTTGAGGCATTTAAGTTCGAGAATAACAAAGACAATTTTTCATATCAAGTAATGGTATGTAGAGATTAAATTGAAACTCTCATGAATCTAACAACAAGTGATGAATTTGGTGAATTTTAAATTGTTAATGAGCACACGAATGCTCAGATATCTCACCACAGAGTGGATGAAAATTATGTTGATGAAATTTGTGGTCTCTTTTTTGAAACAATGACTGATTGTGGAAATATGGAGAGTGTCATGTTTGATGAAGAATTGAAGGTTGAAGCTACCACTGTAGTAACAAGTTATGAAGTAATAATTAGAATTTCTCATGAAGTAGTGTGCGATCTAGCAGAAATTGATAATTAAGAAGAGGATAAAGTGATTCATGAGCTTTTGATGAGAATATCCACTAACAACACAACAGTGGAAGATAACCTCAATTTAGTTGAAGAGGAAGAGAAGAAAGAATAAGTCGAGAAAGCTCTCATTACAGAGCATACTGAAGATGTTTTTAACATTGATTTTGAGTGTGCAAGTAGATAGGACAACAATCCAGTTACAGTTATAGTTGAAGGAGAATATGAAGAGAAATATGTAGGACAGGGCATGGAATTGTCTGACGACGAAGAAGAAAGAATTGAAACAACCTTTCAACAATGGATTCGAGAAGAGATCAAATTATACTATCAAGAAATAGGGAAGAAAGAAGATCAAGAATATGAAACAGAAGAAGCACAACAAAGCTCATAGTTTGAAGATGAAGAGTTATGGTAGTTGTCCATGAGTGATTGAACCTTTCAAGAGGAAGCTATAGAAGATATGCTCTGAAAGCCTAATTTATTTTTTAGAACAAATATAAAAGAAGTCAAATAAAAATTGCAGTAGAAAAGTGAAGAAAAATGGAGCTTACATCAAGAAAGCGCAACTGAAAATGAAGAAACTTCAAGGGATAGAATACAGAACTAATGAAAAATAAAAAATTACATTGTAAAAAGCATTTTGAGTCAATTTTGATTGCAAGCGAAGCATGCATATTTGAGTCACAATTAAGTTAAGGTTGAGTCATATGGTCGTAATTAAGGGGGATATTTAGAAAAAGTAATTACTTCCATATGCATGCAATGCATGAAGAGTAGAATTAAGTTAAGGAAAGTAATTTGAGTCTAATATTAGTTTCTAGGAATAGATGGAAAACCAGTAACACCATTTTTGTTCAACACACGAAGGTTGTCATAGTTCAGATGTCCAAATCTAGCATGCCATAAAAGATTTGATGGAAGTGTACCTTCATCATAATGATAATTGTATGAAAAGTTATGTGCACGAGCAAAGGTTCCTTGCAGCTTTAAATGTCCCTCTTCTGCTATCCTAGTCATGACAAGTGAGTGAAATTTTTTTTTTTTTTACATCAACCTTGTCATCAAATATATGAATGGAGTGTCCTTGCTGGTAGATGTGGACCAAAGACAAAAAGTTTTTCTTCAAATCTAGAAGGTATAAAACATCATGTAGAAGAAATTCTGGAAGTATAGGTAATTTGAGATTGATGATGCCAAGCCCTGATGGCTTGATTTTTTACTTGTCTACAAAGTATACTACTCCATCAACATTATCAATGAATTCTTCAAAGAAATATCTTCTAAAAATCATGTGGAATGTTGCTCCAAAATCAAGCAACCAAACATCTTTCCATGAAGCAAGTGAAGCATTAAATAAGTCTTTAGTTACTCCAATGTTGCAATGTGCCACAACATAATGAGCATATTTAGGTGCTCTACATTTTCCTTTACCAAGTGTTTTACCATGTTCAATGAAGGATTATTCAATGCTTCTACCATAGGCAGTGCACTACTATAATAAACTTATGATACCAAACAACACACAATGATGAACCAATGAACCAATTGTACATCAATACATATTATAGAGGTATCATTCCAATGAACCAATGTTCACCAACATCTAGATGAAGAGTCTCCAACTCAATGCAGCGTTCAGTCTTCCAGAAAATTCAACGCAACGTATACACAATTTAAATGCACCACTCAATTTAGATTTTGCTCAAATCAATGCACCACAAGCTCTACAAGGGTTGAGGGCACATAGGCTTGATGCCTGCATGTTGGCTCTGAACGTTAGGCAACATTCATTCCTTAAACCAGTTGCAACGTTACCAGGAAGGAAACGTTCAATCCAATATCAAACACAGCCCAACACTTCACAGTATTCAATGAATTCAACACACAACAACATAGTTTCAACCATTGAATGCACCAAACAACATGGTTCATGACCATTAAAATCGACTTACCACAACATTTAAACAACCATCCAACCATCCATACACATGACTTGTAAGCCTGTTTAGAACTTAAACAATGCTCAAGATTAGCAGGGGTTACTACCAAAGTAATATATATGCCATAAATCTTTTATACCAGTTTTCATTTTTAACAGCTCAGATTCCAACGCATACCAATCCAACCCATTTCAAAGCAAGTTTTGCATGTAGAAAATCAATGTTGTTGCAGGAGAGAAAGCACCATTGAAAGAATCAGTCACAATTCAACGGTATTCTCATAACTTCAAATGAAGTCACAAGGAATATACACCAGGGGCACAGGCTTGGAATAAGCACATAGGGATAGAATATGGAAGGCCGAATAATGGTAGGGAATTTGGTAGTGAATAGGATTTATAGGAGTAGAGAGTTGAATTTGGACCTATTACTTTGATACCATGTTAGGCCATCAAATATATGTAAGTTTTAGGTCTTCTATTTCCTCATTGTTTTGATGGTTATCATCACACATGGCATGGATATCATGAGGTTTTTCAGGTATATCTTCACTAACATACACAAGTTCATTTGTCACATAATTGTTTTTGTTCAACCCATATTTTTCTAGAAAATGTTTCAAACACCCAAATGGAAATTCTCCTTTCAAGTAGATTATAAAACGATGGTCTTGCCCTTCTTGAAATATATGTACAAATATCCAAATGGAACCATCATCCTATAAGACACTCCCCACGCAAAAATAAATTTATAAATGCCAAAACATATAATCTTATTGAGGTTTCAATGTCTCCATTAAATTGCGGGACTCCCCTATTTGAGCGAGGGCATGCATAAGGCAAATCCGTTATACTAAAAAGATTAAAAGTGAGATGTAATCAGACCACAAAATCCATCTATCTTCAAACTAAAAAGTTGATATGAAATTAAAAAAAAACATATTACAAACATACCTCCTTTCGGCATCAATGGAGTCACTTGGTGAGTCTTCAAATGCCTTCAATCATGTTTGATGTCTTCACCTCTACATACAACATGTCACCTCAAAATATTTTGGTACAATGCTTCGCTTCCTTCTAGAGCCGCTAAATCTTCAAAGAAATTCCGTCATCAAACCATTATAACTAATTTACTAAATCTTGGGAATTGGACACTATTCTCAGCAACAATGGTAATTTGTTACCTACCAAACCTAGACGTCAAATATTACAAAGTCCCTTAACCAAGTGCAACCCCATGAGAACTTGGAAAGGTTTCCCATTAGAACAAAAAAAAAATGCTTCCTCACTTTAGGCCAATTTTTTTCAGCACAAGGGAGGAAACCCTACCAAAATTTAGTTTATGGTATTATTTAAAATAAAAGATGGTGGAATTTACAAAGATTAATTCCTATCCAATTGGTTGATGGAGTCAAAATCAAAGAACAAAGGATTTGAATATGACAAAGAAGACATAATTAAACCATTCACTAATGTGGCATAATTAGTACAATTTTTTTTTGGAATAATGAAAGAGTAAAAGGGGAGATTTGGTTGGGGCTAGTGAGGTACTAGTGATGTCATTATTGATTCTTAGGAGTTGGAAGATGGGAGCTTTGCAACATGAAAAAAAAATAACTAGGAACACTTAAAGAAGATGCACCATCAAAATCACAAAATTACCACCAAGTGATAATAAACAACCATGAACAACAGAGGAATAACCAAAACATGAACTCTTAAATGGAGTAGAGAAAGTAGCATAACGTTCTTATTGGAAAAACAACCAAGAATACATCATTTTTCAAATTTGATTTTGCAAGAAGGTCAAGAGGACCAAACAGATCTCATGTAAACTCGTGGAAATTGCAAAAACCATAATCATCCATGGAAATAATAGAGTGATGGAAAAATCTTACATAACCCCTCTTCCAATCCTCCTAAAGATATTCAACTAAGATTGGAGGGAACTCCCAATATTCTAGCCATTACTTTGACAAAAGTACCCTCTCCTCTATTTAGATCTTCCAAATCAAACCCTAATTCTTAAAATAATATTTATTTTTTCAAGGCCCTAATCCTCCTCAAGTGGAGCACTTCCTTTTGTCTTTTGAATGAATAAAATGGGTCCATATTTCCATAATATGCATCACAAGAATATTTTCCATCTCTGTCATTGCCATATCAACAATTGACATCAACTATTGACATCAATGACAACCTAGATTAACACTCATTAATTATTCAGAAACATTAGACATACCACTTCCAAATGGATGTAGAAATCCTATACAAAAAATATCTGATAAAATTCATTTCATGGTTGCAAATTCAATATTTAGAGTAAAAGTCAATTGGAGCAAAATATATCTCCTTCAGATCATGAATGTTGCACTCAATCATGGGATTTTCTTCTCTGTGGCAGATCACATTCTCACAATTGTTTTAAATGCTCCCTACACCAAGACATATAAAGAAAATATCCTATTTCTTACTCCTGGACAAACAACTGGTGTATTAGTAATATTAGATAAACCACGGGGTCAATACTTCATGGAAACAAAGGCACACTTCTTAGCATTAGGAGTTATCTTTGATAACATGACAACAACAACTATACTTGAATACCAAGATAGTCTAGATGAATCATATCCACAGCCCATCATGACATTATTTATTGTTTTCAACGACTCTCATACTGAAAATAATTTCTCTGCAAGTCTCAACAGCTTAGAAAATGCCAATGTACCACAAACTATAGACAAAGATTGATTCTTCACTATAGGATTGGCTCTACTATGTTGCCCACCTATGCAATTTTGTAATGGGTTCGAACGCCAAAGGTTTCGAATTGTAATCAAGAACGTCTGCTTCATATGCCCTAGTATTGTGATACTGCATTACTACTACGATGGAAACCATGGCACATTTACTACAAATTTTTTAGATAAACCAATAATTAAGCTCGATTACACTAGAAAGGGTGTACCTATGAGTTATTGGGAAGAAAATATGGGAAAAAAAGTTAGTGTTATCCCTATCAACTCCAATGTACAATCAGTCTTCATGGAAACAATTTTCATATTGTTGGATAGGGACATGGAAACTATAATTCGATACACGGTCCTAGTAAGTTTAACCTTAAGATCCTCCAGAGCACAATATTGTAGTTGTGCCAGCAAGTGGATGGGCGACCATCAGATTCAAAGATAGCAATCTTAGTAAATAAAAATATTTCATTTTTTTAGTCGAATCATAAGTTTTATAAATATAAAAAATTTAATTCCCATGGATAAGTCTGGATCTAGTAATGCTTGACTTATTTTTCCAATTTCAAGAATCTAGTTCATGCACTGCCATCTAGAATCTCATTTGTCTCAGGGTTTTCAATGGCTTTCTTGGTGGAGAATGGTAAGTTTAACCTTGAATATCCTCTAGAGTGCAATATTGTAGCTATGCTAGCAAGTGGATGGGCTACCATCAGATTCAAAGATAACAATCCCAGTAAATAAAACTATTTCAATTTATTTCGGTCGAATCATGAGTTTTATAGATAGAAAACACTTAATTCCCATAGATAAGTCTAGATCTAGTAATACTTGAATTATTTTTCCAATTTTGGGAATCTGGTTCATGCACTGTCATCTAGAATTTCACTTGTCTTGGGGTTTGTCAATGGATTTCTTGGTGGAAAATGGAATTGGACCATTTGAAACTCTTGAACCTCCCCCTTATGATTTGCCACAGTGCTGATAAACAAATGGATAATTTATCCCATGTATATAAAATAATAGTACTAAGTCCTTTAATTGTTAAATTAAAATAAGGAAGAGCATTCCAAATTCACACATGGTCCCTTTAATTGAATGAATTTTCCTTCTTTATGTTGAAAGAAGGGGAATTGGATGTAATCCTCATATTTCTTGTGCATGAAACTTTTTGTGTGGATGCACAAACTGCTCCTATAATGTTCTAACATTTGTATATTTTTTCTAACTAATCTACTTGACAATCCATTGTGAAACAACATCACTGGTCATGTTACTTCAACGCCATGCCTGGCATTGACACAATTTTTGCCTAGCTAGGTATCAAACCCCCTTTTTCCCTCTTGCTATTTTTTTTTTATGTATATTGTGTTGCTGGGGTTTTAAGTACTCTGATTTCTTATCGGCACTTCCATGACCAGACTGGTAATGATTTTATGCCAAAGTTGACTTTATTTGTTTATTTGATGTTTTTCCTACTTTATTTATCTTGAGGATTGAAATTCTAGGATTCTCTTAAGCTGATTTCATCTGCATTTTGTTAAGTAATGTTTTCGTTTCAAGTTTATTATTATTTTTTGCAAGACTTTATTCTAGGGGTTCTATTTTTCTTATCTTTAATGTTTTCGTTTCAACTTTATTATTATTTTTTGCAAGACTTTATTCTAGGGGTTCTATTTTTCTTATCTTTAATGTTTTCTCATGATTTATTTTCTGGTGTTTGTGCCAATTGTTTAAAGGGATTTTGGATGCATGTGTATTTTTTCTTTTGACCAGTTTTTGCATGTTGTGAATGTTTTCTTCCATGGCCGCTTTGGGTCCTGGATGCCTTTTTAACAAGTTTTCTAGGATTTTGTGCTCTTAATAATTATAAAGTCCAACCCATTTTCTATTTGGGTTTAAGGTAGACTTTGTAATTCATGTGGCATGTGTGTTTTATTAGTTTATCATAATAATTTAGATGCATTGATTTCTATCAGTTTGGCTAGTTCCTGGTGCTACTTGTTTTGTATTTCAGAAAGGGCGAATGTTCTGATGGAGACAAAAGGTGGGAAGAAGATGTTTATTAATAACTATCCCCAATATGAAACTCCTTTGTGCTATAATATGGAAGACACTTGGCCTCACAATGGCATCCAGAAGTTCCGCAGTGCTGCTTACTCCAACGTAAGTTCCTATAGCTAATGCAAGATTAATGAATCCATTTAATTGCAATCATATCTTGTTGTTACTGAAATGTAAAGATGAATCCATTGACTTAATGTAAGACAAATACATATAAAATGGGAAGTAAAAACATAAAGGGCAAGGGAAAAAACAATATTGCGCATGACATAATAGATCAAAAAGAATTTATTTATTAATGATATAATTGGCCTGAGTCTCATGGGCTAATCTATTGATTTTACCGAGACTTTTAACTTTTGTAGCTAGACAAATAATCCATAAAAAATAAATAAATAAATAAATTTGTATTTTTCCTAAACGCTCTGAGAAATAGAAAGCATATTGCTATAAACCTGTAACATGTAAACAAACTTTAATCTAATGGCACAAGAGCAGGAATAGAAATTAAACATCCAATTTTTCCAGTAGTGACTTGAAACATACCATTGAATCTGTCAGTTGAAATCTTTCAATCTCCTTACTAATGTATCCATGGACATTTTTGGGGGATTTTGATTTAAATTCCTCCCCCCCAAGCTTCCAAATATCCTTTCAAGTGCATCTCTGAATTTCTCAGAAATCATTGCAACCTTTCTATAATCCAAAGCATTGTAGTGTTTCTCCCTTATAATAGGGTTCATGAAGTTCTCTAGTTGGCTTCTCAATAAAATATTAACTAGCTGTCACACTTCTATCAAGAAGTCCTTCAAACTTGTAGCAACCTGAAGCTCACTCAAGCCAGTGTTGTGGAATCTCTCCTCGGCAAAGGACTCTAGTACTCTTAAATCATTATCAATACCCATTATAGAATTTATATTGAATCTTTTGACATTGTCCCTCATAAGTGTCACCGTGAGGCAATCCGATATGTTCTTCAACACCCCCTTCCTATCTTCTCCAAAGCATCCAATGGTAATATTTATTGTGTTGTAGAAACCAACGTCTCCAAGTAAATTACCACCTCATTTAGATACTCACTGCCATTTTGTGGAACTTCATCTAGGTTCCAATTGATGTTGTCAGTTAGCAACATAAACTCATCTACCTTAGGCTTGACTAGCCTCAACATTGCTTCATGTGCAACATCCTGAGAGTTATTCAAGACAGTTCAAGTAGACAATGCAACATGTGGCCTTTCTGCCCAGCACATAGGAATGCCACAAAATTACGCAACATGTTGCATAAAAAAGTCATAAGATTGCTCTAAAATTGTCATATTGACAACAATCTACATGGCATGAGATACCCCCATTTTGGAAATGTTGATCAATTTGAGTAAAGCCTCATTCATAACATTGATCAATATCTTATCTAGATACTTCTTCACAACATCATACAAGTCCATGTGACCTCCATAGGATATATAGCTCACAAAATTCTCTCGGAAAGACCTCACAATGCGACAACAATCAGGCACCGTGGTAGAAAACAATGCAAGGGAAAGTAGGCATGATATCTGATGTCTATAAATGGAATTCCAACGCGTTCATGTTATACTCATACTCTTTTTTCATCACCATTTGCTCATATTTTTCATTAGTATGTACATCATTGATTTGTTTTCTGCATTCATTTAAAAGAAGATCACGATATTTGTCTCTGTTCTTGTCCAAAATATCAAGAAAAGGACCCACCTAGTAGCCATATCTTCTCAAATTCATACCAAGTAGACTCACATAGTCCTTGATAAGCAGAAGATGGATTGAAACCTACATATGCGAAAACAGATCCTCTAAAATACATCTCATCTTTGAGACAACTGTATCCCACATCATTTCCCCCTGGGAAGTGGAGTTTAATCCTCCATTCATCCTCAAGACATGACCTTTGACTATGAAAAACCCAACAATCTGAGAAAAGATAACTGACGCGATTCTAGAAAACGCTTCACTAATGGGATTTGAAAATTTGAATTAAGTTGCAACTAACGATTTGTATAGTAGTAATCTTAGAGCTGGTCTTCAAGCCCAAGACAATTCTGGATATGATGTGCCCTATAAAGTGGAGTGATGTCGAATTTCAAAACATAATAAGTATCTTCCGCATCCTCAGTGTCTAAAGCATATACACATTCCCTTACACCTGACCTGCTCTGATCCTCTACCCGCTTTTTTCCAACCTCGTAGCTCCTCTTCTCTCTGCCAAGCTGAAGAAGCTTGCCCGATTTCCAAATGACCAATTTATTTAATAATAATCCTACTCTTCACTAGCCATTCATTGAATTCCTTGTTCACTCTTTTATCAATGTGGGATTTGATTTCAGTGATCTTCTTTTCTAACATTTGTTGAAGCGCCTTGGCTAGAATTTTGGGCAAGTAATATCTTTCTATTGAGTCTAAATTTTTCAATGTGGAGTAGTAACTATCATTTATAACATGTTGGTTTCATTTCACACACAATTCCATGACCTGTGCACATGACTGGATCACTTCTTTTAAGTTCTTCTTAATTGCATAAGCTTCTAGAAGCTCTTCAACTTTAGTGAGGAGAATTACCCACTTGTTAAAGCTAGTAATTCTCATTGGCCATCCCATTTTTAACTCATTCACATCTATTAAAACCCCACTGAGCTCATCCACTACATGGATGAATTCCTCATAATGAACTTTACATAATTTCTCTATTTCAATCTCCCTTTTCTTGAAAAAATATTTGAGTTGTTGCAATAGGGATTTTGGCTTCCCTACCTCAAATGCTTGTCTAATGATTGAACCGAAATCCTCTCCATTACTGATTACAGAGGCTAAGGCCAATTCCTCCCCTTTGTCACCCCCATTATGTACCATGCCTCTCCTCTTGGTTTTAGTTTGCATTTTATCTTATGTGCATAATCCTAATCCTCAAAAGGGTCAACTAGTCATCGATTCTAGTTTAGAAAATTCAATAATTTCCCCATTAAAATCCCCAAACATCCCTCGCCCTCGTATTTGAATGGAATTTTGTATCTTGTAAGGAAGTGTTGTTGGTTTCTCTGTGAAGCGTTGTATTGTTGGGTAATCTATCTTTTCATGAGGTGAAGAGGGCTTTCATGCTGGGAGGATGGCACTGGATCAGACAGTTGGGTTGTAATCCTCTCTTCTACTACTTCTATCAATAAAGTTATTTGAGTTTTTCTCCATATACTTGTATATTTCTGAAGCTTGTATTTATGTATGCATTTGTATGGTTAATGTACATTTGATTCTACATTGTTTATGGTTATAGATCTCTATGCTTTGATGGTATTTTGATGCTTTAACTCTACAGGTGTTCTTCGAAGCAGGACAAGTGAGTAAGGAGTGGCGAAGCTCTGTCAAAGGAGAGAGGAAACAAGCAAGGAGCCAAGCGAAAGACTAAGGTTGGTGCCCTCTGCTTCTCTCTCATATATCTCTCATAAAGGAAAACACAAGTTACTTTGAATTGTTTGTTTCTAAGATAGCTACCCATCTTAGTGGGACTAGCAGATCTGAATAGACACTAGTTTCCCCGGAAAAAAAATGGCGACTCCACTGGGGAATGAATAGTTTGTTTGTTTGTCACTGTTGTTTGCTTTATAAACTACAAACGGAGCCTGAAGTTAAGCCAACTAGCCTTTGAACTGCTTTTTCTATGCAACTGCAAAGTAGATCAACGCTGCTTCAGTCAATCTCTGGGTTGGTTTATGAACTGAACATCTGACTTGCAAACATCCTAAGTGCCTTGGTGGTAGCTCAATAACCTCATTAGATCATACCCCTATACTTTGTGTTTACTATCTATCATAAGCTTGGCCTAAATCATTGAACTTAGCTGCAAACTGTGGGTGAAAACCAAGCTCAGTCTTGTCCCTGGACCATCGCACTATCTCTCATTGGAAGTCTGGATGCATTGCACCTCCCATGTGCTACAGGTGAGATGTATCCCTATTTCCCTTAAGGACAGGTGCAATGATTGAATGAGACTGTTTCTCTCTCCAGATTTTGGTTTTTTCTTCATTGTTTTCAGCTCTATTCAGTAATTTTACTGTCTATGATCAGTGTATCACTATTGAAACCTTCTTCCTTCACACTATTCAACCTCCATTGATAAGGAATTGTGAATGTTTTTCATGTGTTTTTCATCATTTACAGTCCTCCTTTGCAAATAGTAGCTCAATCGAACTGTCTTATTTTGATTCGAAAGTGTCACAATTGTTGTTTTCAGTGAAGAAAAAGAGTGTCGTAAAGTCTTCCTCTTTTAGAGAGTCGGTTATACTTTTGCCATTGTATTTGATTTGAATTTTCAATTCTTTGAATTGTCGAAAACAGTTTTCCATTCAAAAGTGAAAGTGTCGTCTTAGTCTTCCTTTCGTTTTTGAAAAGAAATTTCTAAAGTGTCACTTTGAAGAAAAATAGTTCAGATCTGTACTTAGTTTTATCTTTGTCATTCTCACATTAAGGAAACGGAAAAACAAATACATGCATGTGCATTTGCATTTAGACTGCATGCAGAAATTGATTTAGGAAAAGTGCATTAGTGTGTGCTCTCTACTCTCTGTTGAAAGAATCTTACTCTTCTTTCCTTAGTAGCTAGGATTTTCATTGCTAAAATAAAATAACCGACTATTTATCATTTTAGATTGCATATTTAGGAATTGTACATCTACATCACGTGGTGAACCTTGAAAGGCAAACTTCTTAAGAAATATCAACTGTAAAATAAACCTCAATGAACATAAAAACACTTTGGAACCTAAAGCACAACATCTAGAAGTCTAGGCTAGAGACGTATTCTGGTGTCATAAAGCCTAGTAACTATCGTTTTCATTGTAGTTTGGGTGATTCCTCCTCTTTGATACAACAAGTGCTAGTACAGACTTGTGCTCCACGTAATGTCAAGTATATATTGGGAGACCACAATAGGCTAATATCCTTTATCCTTAGGAAGTCGTGTCTGTCGCCCTATCGATCGCAATGCATTGAACATAGCATTCGGGAAGATTGACTGTCGTACGTATAGTCCTCGGTAATTTCTTTATAATTTACCACCGAGGTGTATATTGTAGTTTTGCAATTGGTTTGGTAATCCCTCTGTCTAGATTTCCAAGGTAGTCACTTTCATTCCTTTTCGACTCCTTAAAAGAAAAGGTCCATCTGAGCATTTGTCACATCAGGCTTATTAAAAATTTAAGGCGACTAGAGTCATCTTTAGCTTTTTCTCGACTCTTAAAAATTGAAAAAGCAAGTTGTGTCAAAGCCTCATAAATTTCATTTAATTTGGAATAACATGAAGTTCCGTAGTTACTAGAGGACATTAGAACTGATCCTTGTGTAATGGTAAACACTTCTATTCCTGAACCAGCTCCATCTAGGGCTGATTCGAAAGGTGTCACCCCTCCAACATCTGTCACTGCAGAGTCTATACCTTCTTCAACACCAGAAATATTTTACGAACCTGACGGACTACCTCTTCCACCTGGACTGATTTCTATGGAAGAGATTGTGGAGGATCTTCCATCTAGTACCCCATTGCATTTTGGAACTAGGATCCACCTATATCCTTCTACCATAGAAGTTAGTTCTTTTGCTCACCCTTCATCGCAAGTTCCTATCAAATCACTAGGAAATATTTTGGATAGACTCGATAAGTCTGAACAACCATCGACATCTAGGACTATGTCATCTAATACAGCAGCAGCAGAACCTCCTGTTGCTACTCCAAAAATGTTTGTTGGTATACCATTTGTCCCAACTAGTTCTCAACCGCTAGATGGAGTCCACCCAGGGACTATTTCGACAGCATGGTCTATTCCTATTTGTTCATCCAGAATCTTATCTGGAGTTTCTTATGTTGAGACTCAAGAAAATTGATCCTTCACATCAGTATCAATTTGGGCAGTCCAGTCTCCAGAGACCAATTTACCCTTTGAACACTTGATTGCCACCATATGGGGGGCAGTATGCTTTTTCATTATTCCCTCTGGGAGAGCAACCATATGAGAGTTCACAACAAAATTCGGGTCAAGCTGGAATTGCATCCAATGATTGGATACCAATACTGCCTCAACAGCCAAGAGTTGTATATTCAATGCAACCAAATCAACCTGTGTTGAACATTCCCACTACACCAGCTATTATGACGGTGTTGCAAGTACAAGCGCTGCCTATTGTATGTCAACCTCAAGTCTCTCAGGTCGTAATACAAAAGCCTCTTATCTCCACGACTCAATCACAGTCATAGATTAGTGGCTCCTTAATGGAAGTGACCCAGGCTCAAACGGGTACTATCACCCCTCATCTTGGTCAAACATATAGTATTGGACAACAACAAATGGTCCAACAATCATGGCTGGTGCAATATCAACAACCGCAATTCCAGCAAGATTACCAAGGACTTGAGCAACAAAGCTTTGCAAGTAATGGGTAGTCGTATATTCAAAATGGTTACCAATAATCATATTATAATGGTTTTTCCCATCAACCTTATCAAAGTTACAAACATCAAATACATTATGCTGGTACGCAAAGACCCACTGCTCAGGCAATCCCATCTTATCCTGGGTATGCTTTTCCAAACCTGAATCAACAGTTGCCTTTCGTAGCAACTTTAGAATTACCAGATCTGAATCGGCTAACAAATGATCCAATTGCTTACACCCCTTGGTGGCTAGCGATTCCTCATAAACTTCTGTCAAATATTCCTAAATTCAATGGAAATCTGGGTGAAGATCCATCGAATCATGTAATGACCTTTCATTTGTGGTGTTCGTCCAACACCCTTAATGATGATTCAATTAGGCTTCACCTTTTTCAGCGAATGCTAACTGGCCCGAAAACGAAATGGTACATCGAATTGCCTAGAGCTTAATTCGATAACTTCAACACCCTTGCCACTACCTTTTTAACCCATTTTCAGTTACCTATAAGGTACGAAACAAAAATGGATCTCCTTACCAATTTTAAACAGACAACAACCACTCACATATCTGTTCATATTCATGAGTGGCGACATCGTCGTCGAATGGTAAAGACATATGTTCCTGATTAAATTCTAGCTGAATGGTTTATTAAGTCATTGTTGCTTTCTATTACAAAAGATGTGGCCAAGGGAGGGGTCATTACTGAAGAGAAAGTCATTACTCGTGCACAATATCTAGACTTGATCTATATTCAATCTGGCACGCTCTATGACAAAATTCCTGATGCTCCTAGCCAAAATTTTCTCCTCCTCCTCCTAAATCAAACAGGGACTCTCATGCCAGCGACGACGTTATTGACACCTCAAGTACACAAACCGCAAAGGCCCCATCTGGTAAAGCCCTTGCAGTTTCTCTAAAAACGCAAACGAAAAACTTCCTACCTCGGAGGTTAATGCCGTGTCGACCAACAAAGGCAAAGAACCGCAACCAGGGGGCAAGAATAAAGGGAAAAACAAAAAGAAGAAATAGGAAGATTCGACTCCTGAGAAACGTTTTGGAAACCCTTCTGGGCAAAAGAAACCTAGTCAGCCATGTCTCATATGCGATGGAGACCATTGGATGAAAGAGTATGCGCATAAAGTTGAGGTCAAGAAGTTCTTTAAGAATTCAAATACCTTAGTGGCATTGACTGGTCCATTTCCAAACCCAGAAACCAATTTGGTTGCTAGCGACAATGCTTCCCCATCCCAAGAGCTTATGTTGTCCATTTCGAAATAGAAAAATGATGCTTTGATATCGACAAGGAATAAAGACTATGGGAATCCACAGATGCTGAACAACAAGGCTGCAGATCAACCTGGTAGTTTGACAACGACTTTGACCGAAGTTGTGCCAACCATCATTCCTGAGCTAACAATAAAGCCGCCAAAGGGAGTAGTACACAAATTGACATTTAATCCCCGTGCTCGAGTAGAACATAATTATCATATAGTAGAGGATCTGGCAAAATTGCCCCTCCCAAAAGCAGGCTCTACTATCAGCAATATGTGGGATTGACCCAACGGATTCCAATCTTGTGGCCTTTAATAATAAAGGATACGAATGTCAGTTACCGGCTCAAATCGCTTTCCTCATCCAAGTAAAAGCCCTCAACAAAATTGTTCATCGAGCAATCATTGATGAGGTGGCATCTACCTACATTATGTCAATGAGTTGCTGGAAAACTTTAGGCTCACCACCCTTGTCAAGACCATCAACGACATTAAAAGCATTCGATGGACGAACACACACCCCTTACGAGATTTTAAGTAACTTGCAAGTTGAACTGGGGGACAAGACAGTAGAAATTGACGTCGAAGTTATCGATGGAAACCTCGATTACAATATCCTATTGGGAAGGCTCTAGATTTACGCCATGGCTGCTATTGTGTCAACATATTTTAGAAAGATTTCATTTCCCTTCCAAGGAGGAATTACAATCGTTGACCAGCAAACCTTTCTCCCCAACAGTTCACAAGTTACGGGAAGAATTCCAATGATCCATGGAAGCTCTCAATCGCTTCAAAAAGTCGGAGTAGGCCTCCTAAAAGACCCTGCCTTAATGGGTACTTTTTCCCTACCACCTCCGAGTAATCTGGCAGAAGTGGCCATGGTAGAAACCTGCAATATGATATCTTCCATATCTACACAGATTCAGAATATTTCCAAACATTTTGTTAGCATGGATCATCACCAGGTATTGCCTCCAAGCCCAATAGAAATTTTGTAGCAATCAATTTTCTTGGCCTGGGCGGAAAACCCAAATCAACGCTCATCGAGTGTTTGGATAGATAAGTCTAAGGAATATGGCACGTCTTCAGATCCTTAGTCGCATGTACATTCTACAGACGAAGGAATCATTCAGTCAATTATGATAGGAGAGGCACCATGGGAAGATTACCACCATCATTCCCATCTTCAGGATTACAACGAAGATTATTCCAACAACCTTAATCATCCTTCAGTTTTTTATTTTCTATCAAATACTGTAAATACGGTGGATTCCAAGTGAAACCTATTCAATATTGAAGAAACTATCGCCATAAATATCTCGACCAAACCTAATGTTGTAGAGAATATTCATGTCGACAAATCTTGCTCTTCTTCAAAACTGGAAATATATTGTGCTCTCTTTCCCGAATTCAGAGATGTCTTTGCATGGTCATATGAAGAAATGCCAGGCATTGACTCGAGCATAGTTGAACATGAAATAAAGAAGTATCTAGATGTCAAACCAATACGACAACGACTTTGACAGGTTCACCTGAAGAAAGCCACTGCCATCAAGATAGAAGTTGAAAAAATTTTGCATTTTGGTTTCAATTACCCTATTCCTCTAACTGATTGGGTATCGAATATTGTTATTGTGATGAAAAAACAAGGAGAAATTAGAGTGTGCGTTGATTACAGGGATGTAAATCAGGCTTGTCCAAAGGACAACTACCCTACACCCTTCATCAACCAAATAATTGATGAATCCGTCGGATGTGAAATCTTTTCATTCGTGGATGGATTTTCTAGGTATAATCAAATAAATATCCGCCCACAGGACCAGTTGAAGACTGCATTTAAATGTTCGTGGGGCACGTTCGCGTACCGCAAACTACCTTTCGGTTTAAATAATGCAGGGGAAACTTTTCAAAGGGCTATGAATTATGCCTTCCACGACATCAAGAACATCGTTCAACCGTATCTCGATGATCTATCGACTCATTCGCGAAAGCGGACTGATCATCCGCAACATTTGAGAGCTATATTTCTATGTTGCTGACACTACAAGATACGACTCAATCTGCACAAGTGTGTGTTTTCTATTGGTTCTGGTCATCTACTTGGTTTCGTAGTTTCTAAGGACGAGATTTGACTCAACCCATGTAAGGTTCAAGAAATCATCGATATGCCTCCACCTTCAAATTTTCTTAAGACTCAGAAACTCCAAGGGAAAGTAAAATTTCTAAGGAGGTTCATTCCAAATTACGTCGACCTTGCTAAAGGTTATACGCATCTTTTGAAAAAAGAAGTGCCCTTCAATTGGGATCAGGTTGCACAAGCTTCCTTTGATGCTCTAAAGGAATCCCTAATAAAAGCATTATTAATGTACGCTCCTGACTATCAAAAATACTTTAACCTGTATCTAGTTGTAGTAGATACGAACATCACAATGGTTTTAGTACAAGAAGACAATGGAATTGAACATCCTGTCTATTATTTAAGTCGAAACTTAAATGATATCGAAAGAAAGTACTCCTATGTTGAAAAGCTAGCTCTTGCAGCTGTTCAACCAGTACAGATATTTCGACACTATATCCTCTTTCGCAAAACTACCATTTTGTCAGATTGCAACCCTACGACAATATGTAAGTCATAGGGTTGCAATCTGACAAGCAAAAGACCACAGTAGATTGCAACCCTATGACTTAAATACCAAGCAAAAGACTACATGATCGTCGGTGATACACTTTACCATCGCAGTATCGATACAGTTCTGCGAAGGTGCCTCACCCATGGGGAGGCCGAAAAAGTCTTAAATGATTGCCATTCAGGCGCATCTGGGGGGCATCAATCTGGTTATGCTACGGCGCAAAAGATCTTACGAGCAGGTTACTTCTAGCCTATTATGTTCAAAGATTGCATAATCGCAGTTAGAAGTTGCCATGCTTGTCATGTTAGAACGACAACTGCTACCCTCGGGTGCACTGTTGGTCGCATTGGTCCAATATCTGCACAAATATATGGGTTTGATTAGTCTTGATAACATTTTAAAAACACAAGAACATTATAAAAGCAATAAATAGAGATATGGTCAGATATTTTTACCTATAACACCCCATTGCTTGCCAGCTGGCAGCACCAAATCTAGGTTGCCATGGAAATCCATCCCAACATATGGATACTTGGCGAAGACCACCTGCTAATGGTTGAACCACTCAAAGAAGGCATCAGAGAATAAAATCTGTGACTAACTAGCATGTCTGGCCATAAGATCAACTCATCTCTGCATCTGTGGTTCCGTCGGTGCTGGCAGTCCAAGTGAAATGTATTGTGGTTGCATCAGTAGGATCCTCTCCAAGGCGAAAGCAGTTAGAATAGAACCATAACCAAAGTTCTTGGATTTTCCATTCTTCACCTTGGAAATCTGTTCTTTTATAACCGGAATTACTGCATCACACCAGTTGAATACCTTTGGTTCAAGGCATTCCAGGGCATACTACATATAGGACCTGTTGGGCAAGTGAAGAGCCGTGCTACCAGCGAATCTAGAAAAGATGAATAAAATAGTCCTCAAGGACCAATCACTGACATCTCGAATACTAGTCTTGTCATCCCTACTCAGCTGAGATCCATCTCTATAGAACTAGCGAATATAATCCCTCACGGATTCACCCCCGCGGGCGGATCCTGATAGTGAGAGAGGGGCACCACGCCTCGATAACCTGGTCAAGAAGTAGACATCCTCAACTGTCAAAGGGATGGATTTACCTCTAATCTGGAACACTTGGTTGGTAGGATCCCATGCATCGATAAAATATTGCAACAAATTGATTTGTTGCCTCATGCTGGATATGCGGAAGAATTTGTGCAAACCACAGTTTCGCAATGCAGTAACCGTACCCGGATAATGTAAGGCAATCATATCCTCTTCTTCATGATTGTGTTCACGCCATGTAACAACCATCTTGATCCGATGAATTTGTTATCACTTAGGAAATGATTTCTAAATTCAGAGCATCAGTTCTATTCCAAAGTATTGGTGTTAGTCTTGGTCTAGTCTTTACATGGTTGCTTTAGTGTCTAAGATCTAGAAAAAGGTCTTGTTGGTATGGTCAAATAAGGTCAACACTCCGTTCTTTCCCATCACTGGTCCCACATCACACATTATTTCCATGTGTCAAGCTTGTTTCAAGGTTTACATTTTACATTTGTTCCTAAGTCATAATGTTAGATGGTGGTTAAGTCTCTTTTATGGTTTTTAGAGTCCAAGTCATAGGGTTAGAGTCTCATTTCCATCATCAAATAAAGCTCAACAACCTTGTTTTGCACTTTATGGATCTCATATCATGTTTTGAAAGTCATGTGTTTAGCCATTTTGAAAAAAAATTGAATCTTTCTACGAATCCACGTTTTCGTAGTGCAGACAGTGTAAAAAACAAGTTTTGCGCTACGAAATCACTGAAGCAGCCTTTTTTCAGCAAAAAAAATATTTTAAGTAGTTAATTTCCAAAAGGTCTCTTGAGAAACTAAAAGCATATTTTGGAAAACTGAAAGATTTTTCTCTTACTAACATACTAATCTATAAAAACCTCTTTCAGTTTCTTTAAATCCATTCTGAGGTGGGAGGAATTTATGGTTGAACTTGCGCTACGAAACTGTTGTAGGTGCAGTTTTTCACAAACAGACTTTTCTTGTTTAACACATGTTTTTCAAAGACATATTCTGTGCAGTAGGAAAGGTATTTCAAAAACCCAAGAGAGGTTTCTTTTCAGAACGGATTGGTTCACAAAAGCCTCCTTCAATTTTTCAAAACATTGTTTTTATGAGAAGTTATGAGCTCTGTCCCAAGACCTATTTTTCAGCCAAAACAGAGCAAGGGACAGTCTCCTAGTTTCTAGGAACAGCAAAGGGATGAGTCATCAAGGGCCAGCTGGAAGGTTATGAGCACCATCAAATTCGACTTCATGGAGTTTTAGGTTTAAAAGAGTGTTTTAAATATTTAGATAAGGTTGTTGTAATCATAATAAGGAGTTACACTCCTAGTTGTATTAGGTCTCTAGGACTCCTAGTTAGCTGTCCTTTGTATTAAATAGTTAGTTTTAAGTGTCAATAGGTGTCAAATTAGGAGAAATTCGAATTCCCCTCATGCTGGAGGAAGGAATCTACATGAACCCTATATATGGGAGAAGAACTAATGTACAAAGGGTTGGAAACTTTTAGAGAAAAAGACTACTTTTGTAAATGCTATGCAGGGATTGATATATACAGAAGCAGTTGGACTTTTTTGAAGCAGAGATTCTTAGTGTACTTCAGTAAGCTTCATATTTTATCTTTGATATGCTTTACTTCCATAGTCTTAATTCTTGTTACTTAGAATTCATGGAGGAACATGCTCTGACTTCCTTTAAGTGGTAAACTATGGTGAATTGAGTTCTTGGGTCCTATCTTTGGATGTTTTTCTTCAATGTTTTAATACTTATTACTCAGAATTCATGGTTACTCATGCTCTGACTTCCTTTAGGTATTAAACTCTGATCTATCACTTTAAATTCTTTCCTTTGAATACCTTGATGTATCATTACTCAGAATTCATGCCCACATGCTCTGACTCCTATGAAAATTCAAGTTATTGAGACTTTCTTGAATGTGTTACTCTTCATTGAAGTATATACAAGCCTCAGTTTTATAAGAAGAGTTATTTGTTATCCTTATCTCTGTCACTGACTCCATAGCCCAATGGTAGCAAGTCTCCATCTTCCAATCTAAAAACATATAAAATCACAAACCATAGAGTTAGCCATCTATCCATATCTTTAATCAATGTCATTAACCCTTTGAGAGAGCCCTCTCAGGCTAAGGAGGCTAAGCCTTAGCTAAAAGATTGGTTTGAAATAGTTACACTAAGATAGTCTGATCAGTATCCTATCAGGGTCCTATTTTGGTGATAACAGAATCTCTGAAAAACAAACAAGAGAAGAATTAGGATCATGATTTGGGCAAAAACAGGGAAAATTTCCATGAAAAAACGGTGCATAAATTTTCCTCCCTACGCCCATCGCACCCTAGATATGTACAGGGTGGGATGTAGATTGACTGGCCAATGGCCAGCTCAGTATGCATCGCACCTTTCGATGTATACTAGGTGCGATGGGGAGAGAACGAATTGTTCAAACCCCTGAGGCCCAGAAAAATAGGAAAAGCTGCTCAGAATCAGAAAGGGAAAGAATGCATTTGAAGAGCTTAGGGTTAGCTCCTACTTGGTCCAGATGGCGCCAAAAATAGTCCACCAAATCTCCTAGAATCAGATGATGAAAATCGAGGGGGAAAACACCTCTAGATCTCCAACAATCCTGAATTTGAATGAGATAGTAAAAATGAGAGGTAAAACAACTTTAATGTTATTGTTCATGTAATTCAAGTAAGATGTTGGTTTTTAACTCATTTTTCAAGCATGTATTTACATTTCTAATCAATTTGATGGAGCAATTGAACAGGTAGTACGACCGTCAAGAGAACATAGTGGTAATGGTGAATTGAACATCTCTAACTATTATTACGAGCAATGTTTCCGCAAAGTTCAAACTCGTTAAAAAATAAACCTAGCACTAAGAATAGTTTCTAAAGATTCAAGCTCATTAAAAAATGAATCCACCTTTCGGTAAATAACCGTTGTGATCACAGTACTATTATCCTTTTAAGCCTTGGTCATGTTCTTACCATCACCTCCACTCTTTTAGCCGATCATACGCCTCCACTTGATTGTTTACCCTTTTGAGGAACAGCTGCGATGAGTGATTCTGTTAGCCACTATTATAGACATTTTTGGGTACTTCAACCCCAATCATAAATGTCCATAAACTGAGGGCTCCTAAGTCCCTAAAAGTGTTGCTTCACTGCCTAAAGGAGCAAGGTCAGTTGATTACATCATCCCCCAGAAGTTCTTCACTGAAAACTGCTCATAAATGGTCAAAACTGGACCATACTGAAAGCTCAGTGCAGAGGGTGCAATGCATATCACCTTCCCAGTGTACAAGGTGTGATGCATACTGAATTTCTCCTCTGTAGGGTGCAATGGTTGGGAATGGACAAATGGCAAGGACAAAATGCGAGGTGGAAGATCATGGATTCTTCCAGAAGCTTCCCCTCTGACACTTGTGTCTCTATTTTCGACCAGGGATGAGTAAGAGATCATCATTCTCCAAGTGGAAGCATGAACTATTAGAGAGAGGACACTAATCAAGATCCCAGAAGATGACTCACCTCTCTGTAATCATCTATATATGGATCCCTCATCACAGAGATCCAGGGGCTGGAATTTTGAATCTTATAGAGAAGTCCTGTTGGTTTTCTGGTGTACATTCATAGTGTTGGGTCATCTAAGCTTTGCTTGAGGTGAAGAATGGCTTCCTAGTTGGAGTATGATGCTGGGTCAGAACATATGGTTGTAATCCTCTTGCTACTTTTCATCTTAATAAAGCTATTCTAGTTTTCTTCCATATTCTTGTGTAATTGTTTATATATGCATTTATATGGTTAACACACATATCGTCCTGTGTTATTTATGAATATAGATCTTTGTTTCTTTGATAGTAGTATGTTGATGTGATTCCACAGGTTCTTTTGAAGCTGGGCAGACAAAGAAGAAGCGACGAAGCTCTATCAAGAAGGAGAGGAAATCGAGTGCAAGACCAAGGTTGGTCTTCTTGGTTCTCCTCTTGTCTATTTTCATAAAAGAAAACGAAAGTAGATTTTACTTGTTTGTTTCTAAGATAGCCACCCATCTTAGTGGGAATAGCAGCATCCGAGTGGACACTATTCCCGGTAACAAAATGGCGACTCCGCTGGGGAGCGACTAGATTGTTTGTTAGCTTATCTATCTTTGTTTCTTTTATAAACTTACAAACGGAGCCTGAAGTTAAGCCAGCTAGCCTTCGAACTGCATTTGTTATACAAATGCAAAGTAGATCAATGCTGCTTCAGTCTATCTCCGGGTTTTGCTTATGAATTAAACAATAGATCTGCAAGCAATCTAATTGCCCTAAGTGGTGTCTCTAGTAACCTCTTTAGATCACCCCTGTGTTTTACATACACTGAACATTACTTACTCGGCCTAAATCCCTGAACTGAATTGCAAACTGTGAGTGAAAGCTTGTTTAAAGTCTCGCACTGGTACCATCGCACCCTGCCTTCAAGGTAGTCTGTATGCATCACACTTCCTGAGTGCAGTAGGTACACTACATACTGGTTTCACTGTGTAACAGGTGCGATGGTCAGGGAGGGTTAACTTTACCCTCAGACTGGGGTTTTTTCTCACTATTTTCAGTCCTATTCAGGAGTTTTGTTGTCTGTAGTTAGTGTATTTATGTGAAAACCCCCTTCTCTTGCATTATTCCACCTCCTTAGTGCAAAGAACTGTAAGTGTTTTTTATGTATTGTGTGTCATTTTCAGTTCTCTTTTGCAAAAAGTAGCATAGTTGAACTGTCGTTTTTGGATCTGAAAGTGTCGTAGCTGTCGTTTTCAGTTTTAGAAGACAATCCCATTGCTTATGATAATCGATTATACAGTTACTATTGCATATGATTTGAATTAGTAGTTTTTAAAGTGTCGAAAAGCAATTTTCATTTCAAAATCGCAAA
>APFE030899802.1:233503-298344 GCA_000404065.3 Pinus taeda
CGGCGAGGCCGGGATCGGAGCTCCATACGCTCTCCCCGACCCGCCTCGTTTTAATTTTCTATCTTTCTTTCAGTATTTGTCTTTATAAGGAAACCATTTGGTTCTCCTACTGGGCACGACCCCCTTTTGTAACCGACAGTCCCTTTGACCTACTTTGTGGTCATTCGTTGGACATTAATAAAATTATCTTATCTTATCTTATCTTGTTGCCTTCCTTCGGAGGTAGATGCTCCAGCTGTTTTGGTAGTTCCTGGTAGTTCTAGATTTTCCAGCAGTTCTGACAGTTCTGGCATTTTCGGCTTTTCCGGCTTTTCTGGCTTTTTTCGGTATTTCCGACTTTTCCGGTGTTTCCGGCTTTTTCGACAGTTTTGACTTTTTTGTTAGTTCTAGCTTTTCCGGCTTTTTTGGTAGTCCCAGCTTTTTTCATCTTTTCTAGCTTTTCCGATTTTTCTGGCAGTTCAAAATTTTCCGTCTTTTCTGGCAGTTTTGGCTTTTTTGGCAGTTCCAGCTTTTCCAACTTTTCCAACTTTTTTCGGCTTTTCCAGCTTTTCCTTAGGATATCTCCTCCTACTAAAACCCAAAGACAAGTAGAGAGAGGAAGAGATCCAAGTGTGTAGAAATGACTTGAAGTCCTCTTCTTTTTATACTAAAACGTAGAGGTTGAATAGACATGACGTTTGGGCTTCTAGAGCCTACATAAGTTGCTGGTCGGCTTGATAATAATTCCATAATCAAAATAAATTCATATCTCCATAAATACTTATCGGAATCGGATGATCTTTAGATCAATCCTACACCTCTCAACGAGAGGGATCCAATAAAAATATCATCTGCCATAAATAAGATGACTCACATGGAGTTTGGCCCTAGTTGCCAATTTTAACAGATTTTCATTGCTTTAAGGCTAATTGTTGCATGCAAATTGTTGCTTAATATTGTGGGATTGTTTCTAACTTTCTATCATAACATTATCTCCATGCATTGGCCCTTGTAGTATGAGTGAAATATCCTAGAGGTAAAATTTGACCTTGACAAGACATTCCTCTTGTGCATTTGAAGTATAAACGCTGCAAGATTTCTTTCACTTGACCTAAAGAGTTTGTGAAGTAATTTTGAGGCCTTCTTGACTAGAAACCAAGAAATATTACACATAATCAACATAGACTCCATTATCCCAAGTATTAAGGCACTGATCTACCAAGGGTGGTCACCAAAAATCCTATTCTTTCACCTTCTCCCAAGTCTAGCCACATTTGGGTGCCTAGGGCATCATTTTCCCCGCAAGTTAGCCACTAAAAAAGTTCGATCTCCTAGGGTCTCCTTGGCCTCTCTTCTAGCCCTCCTTCGGATTTGAAGACATTTCGATGGTGGAGTTGAGAGAAAAGCCAAGCCCTAGCTTCAGGACCAAAACTTGCCCTGCCATCCCCAAAGCTAGCACTTCTTAGGGTTAAAACAACATCATTGAGTAAAATACTTTCTTTGATCCTTATTACCTTGTCTAGGGTCCACTTGGCCCGTGTGGTCCCGGTCCTTCAAAGGACCATTCTTCTAGAACCATCTGAGATACCAACTTTAAAAAGGATTGAGGGTGCGGGAAACTCCTTTCAAAGTCTACTCTCAAAGACCCAACTCCCAAAATCCTCCTCCTTTCCTTGGAAGCACATTGTCCCTTGCTTAGAAAGCAATTGAGTCCCATTCTTCAAAACCTTCTCGGAAAGGGTTGAGGTCACTCATATCCATTGACTTGTTACTCATTGGTGGCTCCATACATATTGTGTCTCCTCCCATCGGTGAAAGTTCGTAAATAGAAGGGAGCCTTTGCTAAGGTGACAATGGTCTAAGACTCCATTATTGCCCTTGGCCTAGCATTTACCCTTAGGGATTCCCCTTTAGGTCCCCTACTAGTTGGAGAGGTAACATTTTGGCGCCGTTTTCGGGGACATGAGAGATGTTTTTTGTTTCCCATACGACATATCGACATATCATTATTGGCAACTCCACTAGAAGAGTGAAGCCCTAGTTCTTCATTAAGCTTTAAAGTTAATGCTTGTAGGGTGAAGCAAGCATCTATCAAGGCACTTTAATTCAACCTGGCGACTCCATTATAACACTAATATGAAAAATCAGAGAAGGTGGAGATTTCTCTTGGTCCTATATTTGAAAAACTCAATAACCAAGAGATTCAAGAGCTGCAAAAGAAAGTTGTGGAATATGTAGGAACTTTTCAAAATATGTTGGACAACATGGATATGGAAATTCATAATCTCGTTTTATAGGTCGCAAGAAGTACAACTCGATGTAGTAAGTTGTGCTTACGAAGAGGACCCTAGTCATCTCCTTGACCTTGCTCACATAACTTGTGCCGTGAATATTTTGGATAACCTCATTAATATGAAAAGGAATACCTCCACTAGGGATGACAAAGAGGTGGATCCCAAGAGCCTCCAAGTCACGCAAGAAAGAATGGATGAATATAGTAGGTCATGCAGGGAGGTAGCAAGGGAATATAATTCTAATGAAGTTTTCTCCTACTTATATGATGAAGAAGTGAAGCTTCATAAGATGAAATGTGAATATAAAGAGAACCCCACTAATACTTTCCTCCTAGAAGCTTACTACCAAAATCATGTAACAAATACCTTAGCCATTGTTTTTCAAGAGAAAAGAGAAGAAGAGACGTCCCGCTGGTCAACCAACCAAGATGAAAATGACCTTGAGGGCCTCGGTGATGAGCAAGGAGATGAGTCCTCATTGGGGTTGCAGGACCAATAGAATGATTTTGAGAGCACATGTGTTGAGGACAATGAAGTTATAGAAAGTAAGGTCAAAACTGATCTTACCTTTCGTGAGGGTATCACTCTTGATGACTCCTTTTGAAAATATTGAGGAAGGTGATCCCGTGAGCTTCTTTGGGAATGACAATGGAGATTATTTCCACATTGAAAGGGACAAATGGGAAATCGTTGGGCCCCAATTTGATTGTGCTCCCATTTATGATATTGATAAGGAAGATGAGATTGAGATTGGTTTTTCCTTTATCCCGGACATTACTTACGATGACATATCCACCGATGCCTTTGGGAAAGAGAATTATTATTCTCCCTTGCATGAAGAAGGCCAGTTGGAAGCGATTGATTCTCCTTTTAAAGAAAGCCCAATCTTCGATAATTATAATGAGGAAAGAAATGAGGCTCCCACCTGCCCACCTTAAGGCTATGGATTCAAATCACTTGAGCCTTTAGATTGTGGGGAAAGTATGATAATATTCCTTTCCCTCTTGGTCACCACCTTGAGTCTTCCTCAGGTAATTCCCTCATCTCTTTTGATATGACCTCAAGTGACCATGCCCCTTTTACCCTTTCTTAATATGATGTCAAGAAAGAACCCTTCTCTGAATATACTTTATCCCCTTTGACCCATCCTCAGGATTATGATCACTCTGCGACCTCCCCTCTCTGATGTGACCGATCCATTTGTTGCACTCCTTTCTCTCACCCTTCGTTCCCCTCTCATCACAACTGTTTGATATTCTCAAAACATGATATTACAAACATGGGCGATCATTCATTCCACCATATTGTACATAGAAGGAAAGCCCTGGACCTCTAGATAGACCAATATTATTTCTCCTATGAGTTTCCTTTACCTTGGATGGGGGTTGCCACATGAGTAATCATGTTTGAATATACTTTATCCCCTTTGACCCATCCTGAGGATTATGATCACTCTGCGACCAACCCTCTCTGATGTGGACCGATCCATTTCTTGCACTCCCTTCTCTCACCCTTCGTTCCCCTCTCATCACAGTTGTATAACATTCTCAAAACATGATATTACAAACAGGGGTGATCATTCATTCCACCATATTGTACATAGAAGGAAAGCCCTGGACCTCTAGATAGACCAATATTATTTCTCCTAGGAGTTTCCTTTACCTCGGATGGAGATCATGTTTTCCGCCTCCCACCCACTTCATTCGCCATGTGACTATGTCCACATTCAATTTGGGGGTTGCCACATGAGTAATCATATTGGCAGGCATATGTATGTTGATGTGATCATATGTTGGTTTCACTAGCTTATTACACTTAGTATTAGCCTTACTAAATGCATGTTAGGGTAGGATGCATTGCATGTTCATTTTCTCATTAGAAATAACATCATATGATTTTTCTCATGGTAAATAGATGCATATTTTCATATTTTATATTTTGTTGATTGCCTAACATATTAGCATGTACGATCATGAGATGCCGTGAAAGCATGCTGCCTCGTGTTTTTCCATCTATTATATGTGTAGGTGGTAGGTCTACGTAACCAAGAGATTGTTGGAGTTCTCGTGACTTCCCGTTCGAGTAGCTTCACTCACTTCTTCGATAGATCACATCCCAATTGGAGCCAGATGTTACCCACCATTTTGTCGATAATATCCCTAAGAGAAATTCTTTCTCCAAGATGGTCCTTAGCCGACACCAAGCAACCCCTTGCAACCATCAACTAGCTCATTGTGCCATTTCTCCGCTACTTGAGCTAGCCATGTGGTCCCTCGCCCATATGCCATGATTGTAGGTTTGAAGGTGGGCCTCCCAAATCTAAAAGTATGCCTTGCCATTTTGAAATTGAGTTTTGTAGTTTTCTTATCATGTTCACTTTTGGACATGAATTAATGGGGGATTCGGCGGAAAGAATGGGTTGGGTTTGTGCTTCTGTCCCCTAAACCCCTTTTAGGAATTAACCTTGGATTCTAGTCCCATGGGATCTCTTTTACTGACCATTTGGTTTTAGGGATGGTATTTCATGGGAAACCCCGACTTTGGTTGTGTGGTCCCACTCCCTTATTTCCTTATATTACTCTCGTTCCACTCATTATCACCCCATACATCATTTTTACCACCTAGGTCCACATTCCTCCATTGGGTCCACATAGGGTCAGCTTTCCCCTTTCCCCTGCCCACACCTAGGGTCATGGCCTAGAATCAAGCCCGAAGGTTGATGTTGATGTGAAGAAAGTTAAAAGAATATATGGCCACATTCAACAGGAAACATACCACAAAATGCTAAAGATGGCCAGTGTTGATTTGTGGTAGCATCGGATGTGCTATAGCCATGAAAATTCGTGGAGAGGCTAAGGCACATAATATCTCCAAGACCCAGAAATGGTTTGGGGAAATTCCACCCAGTTGGAGAGATATTAAAAAAATTAATATTTTTAATGGGGTTCCTAAGTCTAAACTTATGTTGATTTGTGGTAGCATCGTATGTGCTCTAGCCATGAAAATTGGTGGAGAGGCTAGGCACATAAGATCTCCAAGACCCAGAAATGGTTTGGAGAAATTCCACCCGGTTGGAGAGATATTAAAATAATTAATATTTTTAATGGGGTTCCTAAGTTTAACTTAGGAAAATCAAAATATTAATGGGTATTAATATAAAACTAGGTGAGAATGTTCTAAATGACATGGATCAAGCCAAATGTAATCTTAGTCGTTGATTAGGGACTTAATCTCGACTATTGAAAACTCAACATGAAAAGTATAAAAGGAGGCTTGAGGGTCAGTTGGAGATACACCGAATTGATCAGTTAGTTTGGTTTTCTAAAGCGAGGTTTGCTGAGAGAATCGAACTAGTGATCTGTTGCAGTGAGGGGCAGTTTGGCACGAGGCCGAGAATACATAGCAGAGAGGCAAAGATAGTGCCAGAGAGACAATGCAGAGCCTAGAGAGGCTGACGTAGAGGCAACTGCGAGCTATGTAGAGGCTGAAGAGGCCAACGTGGATGATGCAGAGGGTCTGAGAGCTGACACAGAGGCTTTAGTAGTTGTGTATAGGCTAGCGGAGTTGACGCAAGACCCAGAGGTAGTGCTGGAAGAATTTTCGTGGGGCAGACTAAGTGTTGGTGAGCCGGGAAGGGTGACGCAAAGTAGTAGAGAAGCTTGGAGCAGATTTCGCTGTCTGGCTAAGGAGATGCCATTGTTGCTGTAGGATTGTTCATCCGGTGTTTGATCAGCCGAAACATTTGTCTCCGAGGAGAGGTACTACTGCTGAGGGCATTCTCTGTTGGGTGAGCCATTTCTAGCACCTTAGTTGTATTCAGAAACTGCATAATAATAAAACCCTCATATTTGTTGCACCGGTTTTCTCGCATTGGGTTTTTTAGGGGACGATTGTCCAAAAATAACAGTGTCCCTTGTGTGTTTGTCTCAGTTATTCCAATTTTTTATCTGTATATGAGTTAAGGCTGCATTTGTGTTTATTTCAGTATTTATATTTATAAATAATTTGTTAATGGAATGAATAAGTAGGAGAAATAAAACCAGATAATGCAGTAGGGATTTCTAACGTATAAGACTTAGAAATTTCAACATGGTATCATAGTACTACAGATCACAGAAGAATTGAAGGCACCAATAGTAATTTGAAGAATTTGCAGTAGCAGTAGCGGTCTTGAGAGACAACATTGTTCCAAAGCAGAAGCAGTTGAGAAGAAGTGACGCAAAGGGCTTGCATCATCATTTTGAGCCAGTGGGAGGGTCAACGCGGAGGCAGAGGGGCAGATCAAACCTATGCAGTGCCCGGTCATCTTTCTCAGCCAAGAAGGATAGACGTTGTGGCCAGGAGGAGCAGATTTTGCTGTTGCTGGGATTGCACAGAGCCTGAAAGGCTCAATTTCTTTAGTTGTCGGGGCTTGGGGAGCTGTGGCCGGATTGTGATTGAAAAGCTGGTGGGGTGTTGTTTTTGTCAGTGTAGAACAATACCTAAGGAGATGGAACCAAGGTAGAGGGAATCGCTACCATGATGGATTCCTAGCCAAGAAATCCAGATCCGAGTTGCAGTTGCAAGGAGGTTTGGAGAGGAGCAATTCGACATTTGGTGGGAGGATTTCTAGCAGGGAAAACAGGACTTAGAAGGGGATTTCCAAGAGGGGAGTCGAAACTCATAGGGAGTCCCGAAGAGGAGCTGAAATGGCAGTGAACAGACTAAGGGATCAGGACAGGTTGGACGAGACTTCCAACTTTGTCATCTGGAAGGCCAGGATCCTGGCAGTCCTGGATCGTCATCGCATCAAGGACTTTTCCTTGAGAATCGTGACTATCCCGGTCAACGCAGCTGAAAATGAGAAGTATGAACATGCAATGGCGAAGGCGAAGTGCATGATCCAAGACGGGGTCAAATATCATGTCATACCACATATTGCTGAAAAGAACATAACAAAGGAGATGTGGGATACTTTGATGACCTTGTATCAGGGAACTTTTGTGCAATGGAAGACGCTATTGGAGAATCAGTTGTGGTCGTATCAGATGCAGAAAGGAGAGCAGATAGATCCATTCCTCCTTAGATTGCAGGAGATTCGTGACCAACTTACTTCCATGGGGTCTACACTAGATCCAAAGTTCATGGTGAGGATTGCCCTGAATGCAATCTCCGAGGAGTGGGAGACATTTATCCAAAGTATTTTGGGTAGGGCCAGTGTCCCAGGAAGAAAAACAAGGGAGAGGCTTTCGACTCCAAGGCAACTCCAGCTAAGGTGGAGAAAGAGGTTGAGACTGATAACGATTGTGCCATGAGTGCTCATGCACCTCTAAAGAAGGGTGGGAAGACATCGAGTTGTAGTCAAGAGACCTACATACTAGGGGCAAGATCCTTGAGGTGCCCAAACTCTTGGATCACATCCGGCTGCGGGAGCCTTAACGATAGTAGCATGATGACAGATGCCGGGTGGAGCAAAGTGTAGTGGAGCAGCAAGGCAGTGCTTGGGTGCAAAAATCTGAGGCAACGCAGTGGAGGTTGCAGCAGTGCAAGAGGCATAAAAGGTGTATGCAGCAACACAGTGGCACCAGAGGGAGCACAGTATAGTAGCAAAGGAAGCTTCAGTTTCACGAGGCTTCCAGACTGACTGGGATGTCAGTATTTTGGAGAAGTCAGTGACCTCCTTCTTGATAACTAAGTTGCAGTGCAGCACTTAGCAATGGCAGTGCTAGAGGCAAACATAGGCAGCATATTGAGAGGGAGTTGCAATACAGATGTAGTAGTGGCAGTGTCAGTGTCACGGGTAGCAGTACAGGAAGCAGCAGTGCACATGATGTAAGGCAGTAGGCCAAGAATCACCATAGGTATCGGTGTGGAGAACCAATGTGATGTTTCAGTGATGGAGCATTACTAGAGCACATTCGTCGCTAAGAGGGTGTGTTGATTTGTGGTAGCATCGGATGTGCTCTAGCCATGAAATTGTTGGAGAGGCTAAGGCACATAAGACCTCCAAGACCCAGAAATGGTTTGGGGAAATTCCACCAAGTGGAGAGATATTAAAATAATTAATATTCTTAATGGGGTTCCTAATTCTAAACTTAGGAAAATTAAAATATTAATGGGTATTAATATAAAACTGGGTGAGAATATTCTAAATGACATGGATCAAGCCAAATCTAATCTTAGTCGTTGATTAAGGACTTAATCTCGATCGTTGAATATTCAACAGGAAAAGTATGAGAGGAGGCTTGAGGGTTAGTTGGAGATACACCAAATTGATCAGTCAGTTTGATTTTCTGGATTGGGGTTTGCTGAGAGAATCGAACCAGTGATCTGTTGCAGCGAGGGGTAGTTCAACACAAGGCCGAGAATACATAGCAAAGAGGCATAGATAGTGCCAAAGAGAGCGCAGAGCCTGGAGAGGCTGATGCAAAGGCAGTTGGGAGCTACGTGGAGGCTGAAGAGGCCAGCGTGGATGATGCAGAGGGTCTGAGAGTTGACGTAGAGGCTTCAGTAGCTGCACAGAGGCTAGCAGAGTTAACGTAGGGCCAAGAGGTAGTGTCGAAAAAAATTTCATGGGGCAGACTGAGTGCTGGTGAGCAAGGAAGGGTGACGCAGTTCCTGCAGAGTGACACTTTGCAGCAGAGAAGCTTGGAGCAACTTTCGATGTCCAGCTAAGGAGCTATCGTTGTTGTTGTGGGATCATTCATTCGGTGTTTGATTAGCCAGAATATATGTCTCCAAGGAGAGGTACTACTGCCGAGGGCATTCTCTATTGGGTGAGCCATTTATGGCACCCTAGTTGTATTCAAAAACTGCATAATAATAAAACCCTCATATCTCCTGCATCGGTTTTCCCGCATTGGTTTTTTCCGAGGACGATTGTCCAAAAATAACGGTTTCCCTTGTGTGTTTGTCTCAGTTATTTTAGTTGTTGATCTGTATATGAGTTAAGGCCGCATTTTTGTTTATTTCTGTATTTATATTTATAAATAACTTGTTAATGGAATGAACAAGTAGGAGAAATTAAACCATATAATGCAGTAGGGATTTCTAGCATGTCAGACTTAGAAATTTCAACAGTCGGGACAAAAACATTTTAACACGTGGGCAAAAACCAATACATGAGCTCTACCCCATCATCATGGCCATCACCCTGGTTCCATCAAGTTCTATGAGCCTTCTTCATCATATAGGAACCCATGATTGTTCCAATCCCTACTGGGAGATGAACAACCCGACCTTAAACGGGGGGAATTCATTGCTTTATCTTATATGCTCTAACCCCTTGAGCCCTGAGCAGTTAATCAAAGAAAATCATAAAAGGAAAAAGGCATATAAAGGAGGGTGAAAAAAACCAATGTCGGGGCACCTCATGTACCATGATTGCTCCCTCCTACATATTATGAACTCAAACTGTGGGCTTCCCTCTTATTAGCTACCCTTGTATCCTAGCATGTGACCCAGGGTTGCCCCTTCTCATTCCCTACTTCATTCGCCTATTTGTCACATGTCGCCACCTTTTGATGGATGTACCTTGATTATATTACCCCCTTTAGAGGTAGAAACCACCTAATAGGGTGCTTGGTTAACCCATTTGGAGTTTAGGAGACATTGGCACATCTTGAAGCCCATTATGGAAGGGCAGGCCATTATGAAGTCCCCACCTGTGCTCCATGACTAGGTAGCGTCATTTACTCGATTTCTCTATTGACTTCTTGTACTAGAAGGCTAGGGGAGGCATTGGATCTTATGCAGGATTGCAAATGGTTTCCATTTGGGGTTTAGTCTCCCTATACGGGGTCCTAATCCTTTAGAGGGCTACATTAGCACATGTAGGGTGAGCGTTGAGAGACATGGGCCTCCATAACAACAAAGTACACTCCATGGATCCTCACAGCCATTCAGAGATTGCTCGTGGTTTACCTTTTGTATAAGGATGATGCACTTGATCCATCATGCCCAGTCGGCCCCAAATCTACACCATACACTTGGCAGATGATTGAGGACTTCCACAATGATGTGGCATCACCTACAATATCATCCTAGCCCTTGAGGGTGACATACAAGCATCTTCGATTTGTTTGGAGACCCATGAGGACACTTGTGTGCCCCCAGATGTCATTTGGAGCACCACAGGTTATCACAAGGGGCCACCCACTTGTCAACTGCTTTTGAGGGTCCTTTTTTTCATTATGTCACCCATGGACCTCATTAGGCCTGTTAAAGGGCCCTACAACATGCATAGATTATTATTTGACCTCTTGAGAGGCTTATCTTTTCATTCGTGAGCTAGATTGGTGGGCTTGTCACCAAAGGTTGTATTTTTAGGACATTATTTTATTTTGGGGCTTATGTAGGCCAAGGAGGCTAATTCGAATTCCTTAGATGTGTATAAATACAAGTGAGGTGAGATCATTTCTCATTATCACTTTGGATTGGATCTCTCTGTTCTTTAGAGAATTTCGCACTTTTGTTGGAGAATGAATTGAAGCATTTATGGATGAATTTTGATGTATGGTTATTGGTTTATCTTCCCTTGGAGCTTCTTTATTGTCATTCGTGAATGCTTGGATATACTCTAGTCTCTACTGCATGTAAGTACGAAATTTTGATGTTATTCTTTATTACTTTTTTCATATATGCTGGATGGTACTTTCGTTGTTTTAAGGTAATTGTTGCTTAATATTGTGGGATCGTCTCTATCATAACGCTATCTCCATGCATTGGCTCTTGTAGTATGAGAAAAATTTCCTAGAGGTAAAATATGACTTTGACAAGTCATTCCTCTTGTGCATTTGATGTATAAAAGTTGAAAGATTGCTTTCGCTTGACCTAGAGGGTTTGTAAAGTAATTTTGAGGCCCCCTTGACTGAAAAGCAAGAAATATTACACATAATAAACATAGACTCTATTATCCCAAGTATTAAGGCACTGATCTACCAAGGTTGGTTACCAAAACTCTTATTCTTTCACCTTATCCCAAGTCTGGCCACATTGGGGTGCCTAGGGCATCATTTTCCTGGCAAGCTAGCCACTGAAAAATTTCGATCTCCTAGGGTCTCTTGCACTGACCTCTCTTCTGGCCATCCTCCAGATTTGAAGACATTCCGAGAGTGGAGTTGGGAGAAAAGCCAAGCCCTAGCTCCGGGACCAAAACTTGTCCTGCCATCCCCAAGGCTAGCACTTCTTAGCGTCTATACAACATCATTGAGTGAAATACTTTCTTTGATCCTTCCCACCTTGTCTAGGGTAAGAAAATCATTGATTATTTTGTACTTTGCTCATACCCTAGACCAGGTCCACTTGGCCCATGTGGTCTCGCTCCTTCAAAGGACCATTCTTCAAGAACCATCCGAGATACCAACTTTAACAAGGATTTAAGGTGCAGGAAACTCCTTTCAAAGTATACTCTCATACACCCAACCCCCAAAATCCTCCTTTCCTTGGAAGCACATAGCCCTTTGCTTAGAAAGCAAGTCCCATTCTTCGAAATCTTCTCGGAAAGGGTCGGGGTCACTCATATCCATTGACTTGTTACTTAATGGTGACTCCATACATATCAGGTCTCTTCCCATTGGTGAAAGTTCGTAAATAGAAGGGAGCCTTAGCTGAGGTGACAGTGGGCTAAGACTCCATTGTTGCCCTTGGTCTAGCATTTGCCCTTAGGGATTGCCCTTTAGGTCCCTTGCTAGTTTGAGTGGTAACACACCAGAACAACCATCTTTTGTTGTAATTTCTTTTTTTGGAGTAATTGTAATGAAAAACTAATGTTTTAAGGGCATAAATTTCTTTGTATATTGGAGATTGGTTTCCTGTTGTTTCTAGTGATTTCTTATTTCCAAATAAATTTCCAGAAAATGTATTCTATTCTATTAGCTAAAGAATTCAATCTAAATTATTTATTCACGAATTAAATCATAAGAAATTAATTTACTTAGGTAGCTGGAATAAAGATTTTAATATGGTATTAGAGCTCAATCTCTAAGACAAGTTACTTTCCAAGTAGTTACAACAGCAGATAAGAAGGCTAAAACAACAGATTTGAAGGCTATAGCTGCAAATTTGAAGACTACTACAACATATCTGTAGGTGACAGCAACATATCTGAAGGCTACAACTGCAGATCTGAGTTCTCAGTAGACAAATATAGTGCAGATCTGGGTATACAAGTAGATCTTGTAAATCTGAGTGACTACTAGACAGATATAGTGCAGATTTGGGTATACAAAAAGCAGATCTTGCAGATCTGAGTGACTACTAGACAAATTTAGTGCAGATCCATCTATAAAGCAAACAGATCTTGCAAAAGTGACCAATAGACAATTCTAGTGCATATATGGCTTTATAGTAAGAATATCTTGCATATTTGAGTGACCATCAAAAAAATCCAATGCAAATGTGGATATACAACAGGTAGATCTAGTAGATCTAGGGACAATTTTTTTTACTAGATGTTTGAAGGACTAATCAAATTTGCAAGGAAGTTTTATTTAAATTTGGAAGATGGCAACAATTAATCTTAGGTTTGAAGGTATATTTCATGGAGCTTCAATTTTGTTGCCCTGGAAAGCAAGAGTTATTATTCTTTTGAAGGAAAATGATCTTTGAGAGATTGTTGACAGAGTGATTCCTTAACCAACCGATCCACAACAATTGACAAATCATGAGGAGGAGGAGATTAACTCCATGTGGGTAATCTTAGAAGTTGGATGTAGTGAAGGATCATCTCATTCCTCACTTGTTGGAGAAGAAGACGAGCAAGGAGATATTTGACGCCTTGGTAAATCTCTATTAGAATGAGAACATAAACAGTGAGATGGTATTAAGGAATAAGATCATATCTATGTATATATCCAGATCTGATTCCATTATCAATTACCTCATGAAATTCACTTAGACCTATGATCATCTTGCAGCAGTTGGGGAGAAGGTTAATGATACAAAATTGTTAAATATGACACTGAATGGATTCAAAGCCCTGGGAACATTTGTGCAAGGTATTTGTGCACTATAGAACCTTCCCATTTTTGAGAGGCTTTAGGACGAATATGCCAACGAAAAGACTTGGGAGGAGTCTAAAGCCAATAGGCGAGAAGGTGATGAGAATCTGGCCATTGTTAATCAAATAAGGATGGACAAAGGAAAGGGTTTCAGTAAAGGAACGAGTGAGGAGGTAGCCTTGTTAGTTTTTGTAGCATCAGATGTGTTCTAGCCACGGATTTTGGTGGAGAGGCTAGAATTCACGAGATCTCCAAAACCCGGAAATTGTTTCTGGAAATTTTGCCTAGAAGTGTCTCAATTAAATTATTAACCGTTTTCTAAATATTTCCTAAGTCTAAACTTAAGGAATATGGTTAATTAATTAGTATTAATTGAGATAAGTTGAGAATGATCTAGAAACTCACACAGATCGATCCAGAGATGATCTTAGCCATTTATTAAGTTTTAATCTTGCTTGTTGGTGCTCCAACAAAGGATTATAAGAGGAGATCGATGTTGTGATGGAAAGATCATCTTAGAGCACCAAAAGTTTGATTTCTTGGCAGATCCATTTCCAGAGTAGTAGCAATTAGTTGTCGGAGAGAGCCGGAGATAGAAGCAATGAGCGATGGGCAGAGACCGTGAGGCTAGAGGAAGTATTCCATATCCAATGAGTGCATTTGCAAAGAGGCAGAAGAGCCACAGAGAAGCTGACGTAGGGGAAATGTTGCAAGTTGCAACTTCTATAGGCAAGTTCGATTTGCTAAGAGGGAGAGATGCCTTCATTTCCAGAGGCTGGGAAGGAGTTCTAGAGTGTCGAAGAAGCATCTTTCCAGTTAGTAGAAGGCAGAACGACTTCATCAAAGACCAGTCAGAGGCTTTACGTCAAGTAGGTTGACGCAGAGTGTTAGATGGCTGAGTTTCTGAAGGCAAGTTGTGCTGGGGATTTCCTGTGGAGTGAGGAGATTCCTCACTAGATTTTTGTTAGTATCTTTCTCTGTAGGATTGCCAGATTTCAGCATCCAGTTGTACTCATAATTTCTCACTGCTACATAATGATAAAACCCTTGGTGCATCGATTTTCCCAAGTTGGATTTTTCTGGGGACTTTTGTCCAAAAATAATTGTGTTAATTTTATGTGTGTGTGCTAGCATTTCTCAATTTCCAACACATTATTTCTCTGCAAAATTTTATTTGTGAAGGTTGCAGTGTATTTATTTCGATGTTACTATAGCAATACACTGAATAATTAATTTATAAGTTAGTAGAAATAATAACAGTTGTTGCAATAGGATTCCAGTTTGGGATTTTCACATGGTATCAGAGCGCAGTTGATCAGCCAGAGAGCTCATAAAAATGAATGAAAGGAATTTCATTGCTCAGCAAGGGCAGCGGGCTGAAATTCCCAAGGGCAGTGCAATTTTTTGCCAGGAGGTCGAATTGCTTGAGGAAAGTTTGATTTTTATTTCGATCCTTCCAGATCGAGTGATTCCAAAGTCAGAGGGAGCATCTTAGTGCTTTCATTGGGCGAATCTCTAGCTAGACACAGAGGTTTTTGCAACAGTTTGCTGGAGCAAAACCAACGTCAGGGTGGAAGAGAGAAGAGCACACACAGAGGGAAAATTTTCCTCAGGGAACTTCTAGTCTCAAGAAGTTATATTTTCCTTGCAGATTGGAAGTAGTTGTGAGTGGATCTTCTCACTCCAGAAGGCAGTGTGAATAGCAGAGCAACAACTGAGCAGAAGGAAAGACAAAGTTTTCGACAGTTCGTTGAGATGGCCACTGTTGGGCTTTGTGATTAGGACGGGTTGGATGGAGTTTCCAACTATGTCATCTTGAAGGCAAGGATGTCCTTCCTTCTAGATGAATATGGCCAAAAAGCCTATATTAATGCTGTGGTGACGGTTCCTTAGGATGCAGATCAACAAAAAGAGTACAAGAAGGAGATGGCATGGGCGAAACAGTTGATCCTAGATGGAGTCTGGGATCATGTTGTTTCACATATAGCTGGCAAAGATACTACCAAGCAGATGTGGGATGCTCTGTCCACATTGCACCAGGGTACTTTTGAGCAGCGAAAGATTCACCTAGAGAAGTTGAGACTCATCAGGATGCAGAAATGGGAAGGCATGGATCCCTTCCTTTTTAAGATTAAGGAGGTTTGAGATCAGTTGTCAGCTATTGGGGCAGCGCCTCAACCTACGGAGCTAGTGCGATTGGCACTCAATAGTGTCTCGGAGGAGTGGCAGGTTTTTATCCAAAGCATATTGGGCAGAGATAAGTTGCCGGAATGGGATAGAATGTGTGTTGATTTGCAGTAGGAGGAGTTGAGACGAGCTTTGCAAGAGCTCCATCAGCAACAGTAACAACAGATCGAAGATAGGGAAGGAGGAGGAAAATGTGGCCCTCGCATCAAAGGGTCCCAATCTGGGACAGGGGAAGCAGAGAATGAAGACGAAGGACTTGTCAAAGGTCAGATGCTTCAAATGTGGTGAGCTTGGTCACTACAGTAACCAGTGTCCTCTTAGGAAGAAGGACAAGGAGGAGAAGCAGGACAACAGACAGCTTCTGCAGAGATCGATAAGATTTCCTCCAGGTTGGAGGAAGACTTCGCGATGTTTGGTGATATACCTCCAGGAGTGAGGTGGTGTTGTATCCCTAGAGCACTATAGATGGGCAGGATCCTTGAGGAAATCCACCTCATGGATCAATACCTTGCTACTGGGGCCCACAGTATTCAATAGTAGGAAGAATCAGTGGCAGTTGATGCAGTCAGTTGCAGAGACTAGTAGCAGTCAAATGCTGGGGAGTGCAGTGCAGAGTTGGCAGCAATGCAGTTGGCACAGAGAAATCAGCAACAACGCAAATCCTTCAGTGACAGTGCAAATGCTAGTAGCAGTCAAAGACTCGGGAGACAGATGCATCATACTAAACACAATTGATTTAGTATTTTGGATGTTTTTCAGTTGCAGATGTTTCACTTACAGTAACAACAAATGAGAGGGAGTTGTAGTACAGATGCAGTGTTGGAAGCAGTATGGCAGCGTCAGCAGCGACATAGATGTAGCATATATTAGAGTTATTAGAGTTGCATAGTGGTTGGTGGGTAGTCATAGCCAGACATTAGTAGTGTGACAAGAGATGATGCAGAGACCGTGTGTTGTGGCAGGGTGTGCAGCACTAGAACACATTTCTCACTAAGAGGGAGTGTTAGTTTTTGTAGCATCAGATGTGTTCTAGCCACGAAATTTGGTGGACAAGCTAGAATTCATGAGATCTCCAAAACCGAAAAATCGTTTATGGAAATTTCGCTAGAAGTGTCTCAATTAGATTATTTAATCGTTTTTTAAATATTTCGTAAGTCTAAACTTAGGGAATATGGTTAATCTAAGTCACTTGACACAGAGACACAGGACACGAAAGATATGGGGATTCGAGTGTCGGACACGGACATGTTGACCCCCTGGAACAGGATACGTTATATATTATTTTATATATATATATATATATATATATATATATATATATAATTAAAAATTAGATATTTCTTACACAAATTCTTATTCATGATACAAATTCATTGATTCAAACATATATCTTCATGTAGATGTAAGTTTTACAAAGTAACATTATGCATACAAATACAATTGTGACATAAATGATAAATCATAATACATATTCAATTCATCAATGATATAATAGGAGAAAGACAAGATACTGTTGTTTTCTCGTGAAGTCATCAAAATCAAAATGTGTTACATAGGGAAATAGAAAATAAAAAACAACTACAAGTCTACAAGCCTCAAGGCAGTAGGTAGCTCATGAGTCATCAATCCTCATCATCAAAATTAGCGTCACTGTACTCATCATCATAATCACCACTACTCTCCTCTGTTGCATCCTCCTCCTCTATATCCAAAGTCATCTCTGCATGTATTGGTGTGGAGGGTGACCCCTCTACAATATCACGATCATCAAATGTAATAGGCTCTAGCACTGGCTCATTGAGATCCAAGTTGGCCAATGCCAACTCAACACTGTTGTCCAGACCCATATCATTAGGAAAGACATCCCACATCTTCGTCTTTCCCTTCAACCACCCATCCCTCTGCCTGTAAATAAGACGAAGGTTGGTGTGCACATACACCATTGTCTCTGCCTTGGGCTGCTCAAGCCTGCTCTTCTTGACACTATACAAATTCCCATATGTGCTCCAATTCCTCTCGCAACTAGAGGATGAGATCACCTAAGAGAGGATCCTCATGGCTAACTGTTGTAGAGGAGGCCTTGTTGCCCCATGAGTTGCCCACCAAGAATAGGGCTTCTTAGCCCCCTTATCTCTTATCACATCATATTTGGAAAATTGACCAATGCCGGTGGAAAACTTTGCAAAGGCATCCTCCACCTCATCAAGTGATACTCTATCCTGAAAAATCTGCCTAAATGCATCTTTCTTCCCTTGTGAGATTTCACCATCCATGTGGGGAGGGAATCTGCGGGAAGGTCCACCATTCAACCACTTATGGCTGTAGTATTTTGGGTTCAATGAGTGAGCTAACCAATGTAAAGGTGTGCAATTCTTGCCCCATCTACTGACAAGAATATCCTGTATGGTGGTGAAGAAGGACTCTAATGATGTCTCGTACTCGGGGCACTCACTCTGTAAAATAATGCTCCTCACAGACTCAATCATGGAATCCCATCCCTCGTAAACCTCTCTTAGGATGGGTTGGTCTATATCTGAAAATTGAAGAAAATAAATGATAGGGTCCATGATCTTAATAAGTAGATCTACCCTCTCCCACCAAGCATCATCTAACATTGTGTCCTTCACTCTTTTTGAGGCAACTTGATCTGTCTTTCTCCAAAATGACCAAAACTCTAAAATAACCATGGCCCCAAGAGTGGTCTTCTACATGATGATTAAAGAGGCAAACCGTGTATCCGCAATCTTCAACAATGATAGATTGGTGTACTCCTTGTGGATAGTGAGGGAATTTATATGATTTTGTACAAAGTTGCAGATATGTCGTGCATCCTCAATAATGCTTCCAATCCAAAGCACATTAGAAGCAATAGATTTAAGTGCTAAGTTCAATGAATGGACAATGCAAGGTGTTCAAAACACTTGTGGATATTTAATTTGCACAATCATGCCAAAAACCTTGCAAACAAGTGCATTATTTGTAATGATTTGCACACAAGAATAAACACCTACATCTTCAATAACTTTGAAAAACAACTCACCCATATATTGTGCATCCTTGTATTATCCAAGTGCATCCATTGATTTCAAGAAAACTGGGCCATTCAAGGAAGACACCACAAATTTGATGAGTGGGTGTCGTGTTGGATCTGTCCATCCATCAGAAACAATGCTAATCCCAGATGTTGACCATGTTGATTTAATAGGCTCAAGATTTTTGTCCACCTCTTTTTTTGTCTTCATCAACAATGTGGTTCTAAGATTCTTTGACCCTGGAGGCACATAACCTGATCGAGCCCCTTGAATTAGAATTCGACACATCTCAATAAATATATGTGAGCGTGCAACATTAAAGGATATGAAGTTTTGATAGAAAAAAAGGCAATGGTGAGATCAAGCTCTTCCCATTTCTCTTTCTGAAAATTTTTGTCCTTTGGACCAAGTGCAATTGCCTTTCTTTTTGCTGCTTGTCCCCCACCAGAACTCTGAAATGGGAATTTGTTGTTGCTTTTACTGAAGAATCGAAGGGATCATCATTCTTGTTCTTTTAGATTTTGGAGCCACATTTTCCATACCAATATTGGCCTCTCTTTCCATTTATTTCCTCTTTGTAAAGACATCTTTGTACAAACCACAATTCCACAACTTGGTAAAGCCAACAAATGAGCTTTCACACGGAAATATGTGCTCATGAAATTAGTGTTGCAATAGCTGCATTTCCAATCAACATTGCCTCCTCCCTTCATCTTGTTGCCTGGCCCTTGCTCTGACATATTTCCACAAGGGATATTTGTTATCTTGAGGTTGTTGTTTTCCCTCAAAATTTGAAGCTGCGGTTGCAACCCCACTTGCAATAGAGGGAGAACTTCTAGTCCTTTCCCCTTCCTTGTTGCCCTTGATTGAGCCATGAATGCTGTAAAAAAATAAAGAAAAAATGCAAAAATTTGTAAAAGAAATGCACATGCAAATTGTTGTAATAAAAATGTAAAAAATTAAGAGAGAAAATGCACATACCTGTTGCTTGAATCTCTTTTAAAATGATCCCACACCCTTTTCTCTTTGCTCTAACACACCCACAACAAACCCACAACCAAGAGGAAAGGTAAATGTGGAAATAGAATGGCCGAATCGGCCTTTTAAAGCTGCACGGGAGTCCCTTTTTCGGGATTCGTGTCCCAATCAGACATGATCAGAAGGACATGAATCCGACTAAATTATGTCTGATTCGCCTGATTTGGGACACGAGAGGGCAGGGGGACGAATCCAGTTTCTTAGTGGTTTATTAATTAGTATTAATTGATATAAAGTGAGAATGATCTAGAAACTCACATGGATTAATCTAGAGATGATCCTAGCCATTGATTAAGTTTTAATCTTGGTCATTGGTGCTCCAATAGAGGATTATAAGAGGAGATCTATGTGGTGATGGAAAAATCATCTGAGAGCACCAAAAGTTTGATTTCTCCAGAGTAGCAGCAGTCAGTTGCCAGAGAGAGGCAGTCAGTTGCCAGAGAGAGCCAAAGATAGAAGCAGTGAGTGAGGGGTAGAGACAGTGAGGCTGCAGGAAGTATTCCATATCTAGTGAGTGCATTTGTAGAGAGGTAGAAGAGGCAAAGAGAAGTTGATGCATGGGAAACCTTGCAGCCTAGAGGTAAGTTCAATTTGCTGAGAGGGAGAGAAGTCTTTAATTCCAGAGGCAGGGAAGGAGTTCCAGAGTGCTGGAGAAGCATCTTTCCAGCTAACAGAAGACGTAATGACTTCATTAGAGACCAGTCAAAGGCTTGACGTCAAGCAGGCTACGTAGAGAAGTGCAGAGGCTGACAAAGAGGGTCAGAGGCCTGAGTTTCTAAAGGCAAGTTGTGCCCAGGATTTCCTGTGGAGTGAGGAAATTCCTCACTATATTTTTGCCAATATTTTTCCCTATAGGATTTCTAGATTTCGACATTCGGTTGTATTCAGAATTTCTCACTGCGGCATAATAATAAAACCCTTAGCTGCTACACCAGTTTTCCCAATTTGGGTTTTTCCGGGGACTTTTGTCCAAAAATAATTGTGTTAATTTTATGTGTGTGTGCTAGCATTTCTCATTTTCTAGTGCATTATTTTTCCGCAAAATTTTATTTGTGAAGGTTGTAATGTGTTTATTTCGATGTTGCCATAGCAATAAATTGAATAATTGATTTATCAGTTAGGAGAAATAATACCAGTTGCTGCAATAGCATTCCGATTTGCAATTTTCACAAGCCTCACAATTGGGGAAAAAGAAAGACTTAGTATTATCAAGTGTTCTATATATCACAAGCATGGTCAGTATGCATCACAATGTCATGAGAGGAGGAAGGACAAAGGGAAGTTGCAGCAAGAGGCAACAACTTCAGAAAAAAATCAGATAAGCAAGTTTATAGTGAAATTTGTGTAAGATTTATCATTGTTTCCTACCTTTCTACTAGCACAATTTCTATGAGTGCATGGTACGGACAATGGTGCATCTCACCATATGACATCAATGTGAGAGTTGTTTACTAGTTTGATGGGGCAAGAATTAGGAGTACATGTGGATCTTAGTGATGATGCCAAGTATGCAATAAAAGGAGTTAGGGCAATTCCCTTAAAATCTCACAGGTTTTGTGAGGGGAGTGCTTCCACAAAATCTTGTAGGCATTGGAGAAGGGGACCCTACAAGGCTAATGCTAGACCAAGTGACAATAGTGAGGTAGTGACCCATTGTCACCACAGCCAAAACCCATTGCTCTTTATAGATTCTCACTAATGGGAGGAGTCCCAGTATGTGAGAAGGTCAACTAATTAGTATTCTAAGGTTAGGGTACAAGGTGACACTATGATGCCTTTTTCAAGAAATTCACAACTTAGGCTCAAGGCTCTAATAGGAGGCAATTCAATTTCTTGATAAAGGCCTATTAGAAGAGGCACAAGACTTAGGGATTGTTTGATAGGTTGAGTGTTAGGATGGCCAAAGGTCAAGGCAAGGAGAAATAGTTTCCAATAATGATTTTCAAGAAGAACAAGACACATGAAACTCTAAAAAAGCCCCAAGTTGAAGCTAAGTCCAAACTAAGGTTAACTTAGGGCTCATTGTTGGAAATGTAACTAGTGTCGGTCTTCATCATGTAGTTCAAATTTACCATTGATGTATTTATTATATTCGTTATTATTATTATTATATTTCTAGTCGAAGCATGTTCTTCATGCTTATAGGGTCAATTGCGTCAAAATAAAATTTATTATTAGTCAAAGAAATGTAATTGAGTCAAGTCCCATTTGGACTTCTTGTAAGAAAAGGAAAATTATTTTTGTCTTGAGTCAAAGAGTCAAAATGTCATCCACAAGACCAAGTTGGCCCTCGGACAAGTCGGCCTGAGAAGTATCTATTTGACCCTCCTGGATAGCTATAAATATAATACTGTTGACCTCTTGGAAACTCATTTATTCAACAACACATCACATTGATTTTTGTGCCAAATAAGAAGAAGAAGATAGTCGAAATCAAATGAGAGAGAAGGAATTTCTGCCTCAATTCTGCTCAAACATGTGAAGTTTTCTGAAGTACTACATGCCTCGAAATTTTAGGGGCTGAAATTTCAAGAGTTGACCGAATTTCAGAGATTTGACCAGTGTTGACTTTGTTAACTGACTTGTTGAAGAAGAATTGAGGGAGGGTTGACTTGGGGTCCTTGTTGCAGTCTTGGTCTTAGTCTTGTATCTTGGATATCTCACTTTGATCTGGTTCTATATGAAGAGGATTTTCTTGGGTTTTCCATTTTACAAGTAAGTGCTCTTCTATACTTTATATTAGATAACATCCATTACATGAAGGCCAAACTGTAGAAAGATACAAAGTAGATATGTACCTTTTCTCATGCTAAAAGAGGACCAAAGGACAGTCTGAACTTTTTGTGGCATCCAAATTCCATGACACTACTCTAAGGTTCATAGCATAGTTTTTAAATATGAAGCAATTCATATCATATCCAAGACAATGAAAAATTATTTAAAAGAAAGGCTACTGAAGGACAAAAACATAAGTTATATTTGATCTCTGCTAAAGTAGAAAGAAGTTTGCACTTAATACAAATTTTTTGTGACACCTTATGTGAAGTCTCTAAAGGACACTGAGGACTGTACTATATCTTGGTTCAAAGGCATCTAAAATAAGCCATATCAAGCTTTATCTTTGTCCTAGTAACATTCGATTTAAAATGAACTAGTCTGAGACTTTGAGTATGGAAAGTAACAAGTCGGAGATCTCTGTGACAAATCAAAGGAAGGCACCTGAATTTTTGACAAACTACAGTAGAAGCAAAAACTTTATTCTTTTGGAACCTTATGGAAGAGCATCCATTTGCTTATGGAGAAAGATCATTTACTGTACACTTGCATATCTCAAATTGAAGCACATCAACACACTCATGTCTGATCTGAAGACAAGGCTAAAGTAAAGATCTGAAACAAAATGGTGTGAAGTCTGAAGGTGATGAAGACAATTAAATATCTTTGTGGCTTGGAACAAAATTTATTTGTGACATATCTCTTAAAATGCTGAAATTGTTTATGGCATACCTCTATGTTGCCAAGGAACATGTTTTCTTTAGTAGATATTATTTGAAGAGGATAACTTAATGACAAAAGAAGGGTTGGTGTCTCAGCAACATATATGACATTTGAAATATGTGTTACAGTGGTGACCTGTGAATGATGATCCGAATTTCTAATGGTTAAGTCAAATCTTGAGGCACTATGGAGCAATCAACAAAGTTTGATGGAACATCTAAACTTATAGTTTGGATGAAGAGTCTTATATCTATCTTTTCTATCTACAAAAATCTTAGGACAACAAAGTGTTTACAAGGGCAAGGAAAAAAGATAGATGTATAGCAATAGTAAATCAAGTCTGAATGTTCAAACAAGACCTCTCCACAACATTGGAACTAAAGTTTCATCTTTGTGGTAACCGAATTGAGGAAATGCGAGACTACAATGTTACAATATGAAGGCAATCCCAACATTGATCTAAGAGCTCTACTATCTCAATCTCTATGGCATTGCAAGGAAATTTCTCTTGAAGCGGCTTGAAAATATTATGACTAGAATGCCCAAATCTTTATGAAATCTCTCTTGAAGACCGATCTCTGCAAAGATGAATAGGTATAAACTATGATCAATGATCTATGTCAATAGTAGTAATGCCAAGATAATGATCTCTTGAAAGATAGTAGTGTATCATAGAAAAGGTATGTGTAGATATATTTGAAAGATCATTGATATATTAGCATTTGAAGTCTTTCCTTGTATATAAAGACTAAGATATTGAAATCAAGGATTGAAATGAATTCTATATAGAGAGCTTTCTAATGACATCTCTAGGGATTGTATATATGTAGAACTTGCAATTTGTAAGCTGATAAGTCTTGAAGACTTTGGCATTTTGGTTTGTCAACCCTAGCAAAGTTGGGACTAAGAATAACCCTAGGAATGAAACCCTATCTAATCATTTATGTTGTAAGAAGTAGATCTAGCCCTGATGATAATGACATCACGCTAATGTGAGAATAAGGTTGGTGAACAAGTCCAAGATTAAGAGGGACCTAACCCTCATCAAAAGGTAAGTACTCTACATCTCCTTGATTAGTACTAAAGCTATTGTCTTTGTACTTTGCCCTTTTGGTTCTTTCATAGTCTTCCAATAGAGGCTACAGGTCAAGATAACATCTATCTAAGCTTGATTAGCAAATGGAAGAAACGGAAGAACTCAACAAGGCATGAAAACTTATTTGAATCCTAATAAATGAAATTGAAGAAGGAGAAAGAAGTTTAAAGCATGCATCAAAGAAGTCGATTAGATGGCAATAAGTTCACTTACCTCAGAGGGAGTTGTAAGATTTTGGATGGATATGATATTAATTGAAGTTTGACAAAAAAACCTAGAGAAACTTGTGATCAAAAGAGAAGATGACTAATCTAGGCAATATCCTATAGCAAGAAGTGGAAGAGTTCTGATATTGTTGTATCGGCAACAGGAATGCATTGATTCTAATGTTGATACTATTGATCATTGGAAGCTGATATAATTTCTTGAAAAAATGTGAAAGCAAAATTCTGTTATGAAGGAAGAAGACGTGAAGGCTTGTGCAATCAGCTATGAAGAATTTTTGGCTCCATAAGATGTTTGATGAACTAATTGATGACATGTTCAAGCTATATGAAAATTGATAGAGAACTAGGAAGGTCGAAGCTTGTCATGATGTGATGCAGATAGGAGACAAGAAGCTACAACAAATCTTCATTGAAGAACAAGTATTTGTTGCATTGATGAGTATTTTTGACATGCTTAGGCTTGTGGTTATTTCTCCCTGTTGAGAGGGAGTGAGGATCTCCTCCCTGGTTGAGAGGGAGTGAGGGTGAACATCGTATTCTCCATGTTTCATGCACTATGGCTTGTTGAGAAACCTAAAGGACAATTTAGAGTGATTTCTCTTTCTTTGATAATTGCTTGTGATGTATTTTTACTTATCTTACTTATTTGAAAAGGTATGTGTAGATATATTTGAAAGATCATTGATATATTAGCATTTGAAGTCTTTCCTTGTATATAGAGACTAAGATATTGAAATCAAGGAATGAAATGAATTCTATATAGAGAGCTTTCTAATGACATCTCTAGGGATTGTATATATGTAGAACTTGCAATTTGTAAGCTGACAAGTCTTGAAGACTTTGGAGTTTTGGTTTGTAAACCCTAGCAAAGTTTGGACTAAGAATAACCCTAGGAACGAAACCCTATCTAATCATTTATGCTATAAGAAGTAGATCTAACCCTTGATGATAATGACATCACGCTAATGTGAGAATAAGGTTGGTGAACAAGTCCAAGACTAATAGGGACCTAAGCCTCATCAAAAGATAAGTACTCTACATCTCCTTGATTACTACTAAAGCTATTGTCTTTGTACTTTTCCCTTTTGGTTCTTTCATGGTCTTCCAATAAAGGCTACAGGTCAAGATAACATCTATCTAAGCTTGATTAGCAAATGGAAGAAATGGAAGAACTCAACAAGGCATGAAGACTTATTTGAATCCTAATAAATGTAATTGAAGAAGGAGAAAGAAGTTTAAAATATGCATCAAAGAAGTAGATTAGATGGCAAGAAGTTCACTTACCTCAGAGGGAGTTGTAAGATTTTGTATGGATATGATATTAATTGAAGTTTGACAAAAAAACCCAGAGAAGCTTGTGATCAAAAGAGAAGATGACTAATCTAGGCAATATCCTATAGCAAGAAGTGGAAGAGTTTTGATATTGTTGTATCGGAAACAGGAATGCATTGATTCTAATGTTGATACTATTGATGATTGGAAGCTGATATAATTTCTTGGAAAAATGTGAAAGAAAAATTCTGTTACGAAGGAAGAAGACGTGAAGGCTTGTGCAATCAGCTATGAAGAAGTTTTGGCTCCATAGGATGTTTGATGAACTAATTGTGGACATGTTCAAGCTATGTGAAAATTGATAGAGAACTAGGAAGGTCGAAGCTTGTTATGATGTGATGCAGATAGGAGACAAGAAGCTACAACAAATCTCCATTGAAGAACAAGTAGTCATTGCATTGATGAGTATTTCTGACATGCTTAGGCTTGTGGTTATTTCTCCCTTTTGAGAGGGAGTGAGGATCTCCTCCCTAGTTGAGAGGGAGTGAGGTGAACGCCGTATTCTCCATGTTTCATGCACTATGGCTTGTTGAGAAACCTAAAGGACAATGATTAGAGTGATTTATCTTTCTTTGATAACTTCTTGTGATGTTTTTTACTTATCTTAGTTATTAGCTTCACTTATTATTATTATGTTTATGTATCATCAATCAGCTACCAAAAACATGAAGAAAAAGAACACAGAATATAGGCTGCAAGCCAGGGCCAAAACCTATCCACTTGAGATGGAAACCCACAAATCTCTTCTCTTCCTCATAAATTCTTCAATTGACGAATTCCTATACCTTTAGACCAAGACCAGTACCCTCCAAGACCAAGTCAAACCTTTTCGGATGATGTGCTTTCCTTGTCCAAGTCAAACCTAGTCAAATCTCTTCCAATAGCACAACTTCGACCTCCATTGCAGAATTTCAGCCTCCACTACATATGTGAAATTTTCAGCCCTCTTGCAGTTGCTGCTGCTACACATGTGAGCTTCTTTTAGCCTCCCACGACTTCCTTAAACCTTCTCTTGGCTTTCTTTGACTTCTAGAGCTTGATGATGGCTTCTTGTGACCTTCACTTGACATTCTTGCCTTCTCTTCTTCAAGATTGAACTTGTAGAGGAAAACCCTAGATCTGTGGCAGAAATCCTAGCCTTCATTCACACATGTGAGAGAGAATTGGCCCAAAACCAAGTCTTCATCCACTTTGTTCTTCGCTATCTTCTTCCTCTTCTTCCTTCACTTAAATGAGCGAGAGATGAATGTGCTCCAAAGAGGTCGAGTTTCCTCCTTTATATAGGCTTCTCAAAGTTGGACGTGGCTCCTGAAATAAGGCCGATTTGCCAATTGCCAGGATCTTGGAGGGTATTTTGACACTTTTAAGGACAAAAATAATTTTCTTTACAAGTTACAATGTGCCCGAAGGGGTCTTCAACTTATGACAATGACTCTTTGACTTCTTGGCCTAGGACAAACCGTAGAAGCACTCCATGGGTGCTTGACCTATAAAATAAAAGACCTTGAGCATGAAACCCATGCTCCAAAAATAATAATAATAATTTTCTTTCATTTTACAATTTACAAGAATCAAAAGTATATATCATATTTATGAAGATCTAACCTAGTTACACATCTTTCAACACTCCCTCTTAACTAGGGAGGTATTCATGAATCATTGAATAGTATGCGGACATTCTTGTTGAAAAATGTAACTAGGGTTGGTCTTCATAATGACATGTGTAGTTGTGAGTTTATGTATTTAATATAAAGAAGAGAAATAAATTATTATTGTAATGCTTGTCTCATGGGTTTCATGAGCAAGGAATCTTACTTTTTAGTTATGGCTCCCATTGTGAGCCCTTAGGATTGGTCATAAAGTCAAATTGAGTCAATGTCATGTATGAAGGACCCTTCTTGGGCATGCTACATTTTTATGTGAGTCAAATGAAAGATCTAACCTAGTTACACATATTTCAACACTCCCTCTTAACTAGGGAGGTATTCATAAATCATTGAATAGTATGCGGACATTCTTGTTGAAAAATGTAACTAGGGTTGGTCTTCATAATGACATGTGTAATTGCGAGTTTATGTATTTAATATAAAGAAGAGAAATAAATTATTATTGTAATGCTTGTCTCATGGGTTTCATGAGCAAGGAATCTTACTTTTTAGTTATGGCTCCCATTGTGAGCCCTTAGGATTGGTCATAAAGTCAAATTGAGTCAATGTCATGTATGAAGGACCCTTCTTGGGCATGCTACATTTTTATGTGAGTCAAATAAAAGAGTCAAAAGGCCCTCCAAGATAAAGGTCAAGCTCCTCCAGCAAGTCGACTTTTAGATGGAGTAATAAACCTACACCAAATGGCATGTCAACCTATGGGAAAGGAGAAGTCGACTTATTGTAAGAATTTGGAGACCCAAATCCCTCTGCAGCAAACTGATACTACTTCTCCTATTTGTTAATTCATGTAGGTTATTTACTTTGTTACACTGTAAATATCAAAGTGAATACGATTGTAGCCTTCACTAATTAAATTATATGTGGAAACAAGAACCTAACAAGAAGAAATAACCACACACACAATTGACATGGTTGTTTTTGGAACAATGTCCCCAGAAAAACCCAATGCGGGAAAATCGGTGCAGCAATTGAGGGTGTGTATTATTGTGCAGTAGTTTCTGAATACAATCTTTGGATGCCTTACTGGCTATCCGATACAGAGAATTTGACTGGCAGAGAAATTAGTGAGAAATATCTCATACTATCACTAGCAAACCGACACTGATCCAAGCCCTGGTTGGTTGGCCCCATGCCGACTCTATGCAACCTCTGTGTTGGCCTCTCTATGGTTTGTGTCACCTCTTCCACAGATCTTCTGTTGTCTGGAAGTTCATTCCTCTAGCCGTTCGATCTCACACCTCGATTTCTGGCTCTCGAACTTTACTTGCCAGTTGAATCTCATACTCCCTTTGAAGCTTTGTGTTACTTCTTCTGGATCTCTCTCTGCCTTATCTGCAATGTATCCTCGGATCAAGAAACTCTCCAATCAGAAAAAATAACCTTGTCCCTCACTGCAAGAAATCTCCTTGATGGCTTCTCCGACAATTGTTGTGCTGCTCTCTTGAGAAATCGATCTCTCGATCTCACTTGATGTGTTTTCCAAATGCCCATCGAAGTTCTAATCTTCTCGTTTAGTAATAAATGGCCCAAATTAAAGTCTAATCCATGGCTCAAATCATATTGACTCAATCTTCGTCTTCTTCTAGATCGATCTCTTGATCTCACTCGATGTGTTTTCCAAATGCCCATCAAAGTCCTAATCTTCTCGTTGAGTAATCAATGGCCCAGATTAAATTCTGATCAATGGCTCAAATCGTGTTGACTCAATCTTCATCTTCTTCTAGAAGATTCACACCCAGTTTTATAAATACCCTTTAATTATTTTAATTTCCTAATTTTAGACTTAGGCATCCATTAAAAAAATTATTTTTTTTAATAAAATTGTCTCCGGGTGGAATTTCCTAAAATGATTTCTCGGTATTCTGGAATACATGTGTCCTAGCATCCCTACAAATTTTGAGGCTTAGAGCACATCCGATGCTACTAGAAATCAACACTCCCTCTTTGTGAGGAATGTGCTCTAGTAATGCAACCTGCTAAAGCATCACCCTGACTTTGTAATATCTCCCTCTATGCTGCTGATGACTGACATCATTGCCCACCAACTACTGCGCAAACGCTGCATCGGTGTTGCTGCTGACTCTACATGTTGCTACCAACTACATCTGCACTGCAACTCTGCTGCTGTTGCAATAGAAAAACATCCAAAATACTGAACCAAAGGTGTTTAGTGTGATGCGTCTGTTGCTAGAGTTCTGACTGCTGCTAGTCTCTGTGTTGACCCTGTGAAGTCTCTGCATTGATGTTGACTTTTCACTATGCCAACTGCACCGCTGGCAACTCTACTCTGTGCTGCTCAGACTCTGGCGCTCCTAGCCACTTCAACTATCACTCCGACATTCCTTTGCACCAACTAACACTGGTCCATCCTACTACTTCTGATACGAGCTCCTGTAGCAAGGTATTGATCCATGAGGTGGACTCCTCGATGGATCCTTCCCATCTACAGTTCTTTCGTACTATAGTACTAGATCACCCCACCTCTCCCCTGGAGGTATCTGGGAAATTATGGTAAACTCCTCTTCCTCGATCTTTGCGGTTGTAGCTTGAAGATCATGTTTCTCATCCTTGTCCTTCTTCTTGAGAGGACACTGCGTAGCAGAGTGACTGAATTCACCACACTAGAAACATTTGATCTTTGAGATGTCCTTATTCTGCTCGATCTTCATCTTCTTCTAGAAGATTCACACCTAGTTTTATTAATACCCTTTAATTATCTTAATTTCCTAAGTTTAGGCTTAGGCATCCATTAAAAATAATTAATTATTTTAATAAAACTGTCTTCGGGTGGAATTTCCCAAAATGATTTCTGGGTATTCTGGAATACATGTTTCCTTGCCTCCCTACAAATCTTGAGGCTTAGAGCACATCCAACGCTCCCTCATAGCAAGGAATGTGCTCTAGTAATGCAACCTGCTGAAGCATCACCCTGACTCTGTAACAACACCCTCTGCGCTGTTGATGTCTGACATTACTGCCCACCAACTACTCCGCAAATGCTGCATCTGTGCTACTGTTGACTTTACATGCTATTTCCAACAGCATCTGCACTGCAACTTTGTTGTTGTTGCAACAAAAAAAATCCAAAATACTGAACCAAAGGTACTCAGTGTGATGCATTTGTTGCTAGTCTCTGCGCTAACCCTTTGAAATCTCTGCTTTGCTGACTCTGCACTGTGCCAATTGCACTTCTGCCAACTTATCTCTACGTTGCTCAGCCTCTGGCGCTCCTAGCCACTGCAATTGTCACTTTGACATTCCTTTGCACCAACTAACACTGGTCCATCCTACTACTTCTGATATGGGCTCCTGTAGCAAGGTATTGATCCATGAGGTGGACTGCTCAATGGATCCTACCCATCTGCAGTTCTTTCGTACTACAATACTAGATCACACCACCTCTCCCCTGGATGTATCTAGGCAATCATGGCAAACTCCTCTTCCTCGATCTTTGTGTTCCAGCCTATTGATCATGTTTCTTGTCCTTGTCCTTCTTGAGAGGACACTGCATAGTGTAGTGACCAAATTCATCACACCGAAAACATTTGATCTTCAAGATGTCCTTCTTTTGCCTCCATTGTTCTTGTTGCCCCTTTGATGCGAGGGATGCATCCTCCTCCTCCTTGGCCTTCATCCGATTACTATTGTTGCCATCAAGTTTGCACTTGACTAAGGAATGTGCTCTAGTAATGCAACCAACTGAAGCATCACCCTGATGTAACATCTCCCTCTACGCTGCTGATGTCTGACATTGCTGCCCACCAAGTGTTGCGGAAATGCTGCATCTATGTTGCTGCCGACTCTACATGTTGCTACCAACTGCATCTGCACTGCAACTCTACTATTGTTGCAACAGAAAAACATCCAAAATACTAAACCAAAGTTGTTCAATGTGATGCATCTGTTGCTAGAGTTTTGTCTACTACTAGTCTCTGCGCTAACCCTCTAAAGTCTTTGCGTTGTTGCTGACTCTAAATTGTGCCAACTGCATTGCTACCAACTTTGCTCCTTTGCTTAGTCTCTGGCGCTCCTAGCCACTGCAACTGTCACTCCTGCATTCCTCTGCACCAACTGACTTTGGTCCATCCTGCTACTTCTGATATGGGCTCCCATAGCAAGGTATTGATCCATGAGGTGGACTCCTCAATTGATCCTGCCCTTTTGCTGTTCTTTTGTACTACAATACTAGATCACCCCACCTCTCCCCTGGAGGTATTTGGGCAATCATGGAAAACTCCTCTTCCTCGATCTTTGCTGTTGCAGCCTATTGATCATGTTTCTTGTCCTTGTCCTTCTTCTTGAGAGGACACTACATAGTGTAGTGACGAAATTCATCACAGCAGAAACATGTGATCTTCGAGATGTCCTTCTTCTGCCTCCAATGCTCCTGGTGCCCCTTTGATTCGAGGGTTGCATTCTCCTCATCCTCCTTGGGCTTCGTCCCACTGCTGCTGTTGCCATCAAGTTTGCACTTGACTATGTCTTGCCTCATCTCTTTTTGTTGAAGAGCAGCACACATCCCTTCCCAATACGACAATTTCTCTTTGCCTAGGATACTCTGGACAAATACTTGCCATTCTTCTAAGACTGAATTCAAGGCTGAAGTCACCATCTATGTAGGCTAAGGTGATGAACCTACAGTTGCCAACTTATCTCGGAATTCCTGAAGCTTCGATAGGAACAGATCAATGCATTTCGCCTTCTGCATCCTCGCGGATCACATTTTTTCCTCCAAGTACATCTTCTACTGCTCGGAAGATCCTTGATACAACATAGTTAAGGCATTAAACATCTTGTTGGCCGCCCATTTGCTAACAATGTGGCATACAACGTGATCGCTCACTCCGTCAAGGATCAACTGCTTGGCCTTCGTCATCTCAGCCTTGTACTTGAGCGGATTTTCATCGGCAAGTTCAACTACCACACTATCAAAATAAGTTTTGAGATCATGCTTATCTAGAAGGCAGGAGATCCTAGCCTTCTAGATCACATAGTTGGATGCTCTGTCCAATCGATCGTGATCTCTCAACCCATTAGTTGCCATCTCTGCCAACAAAAGTCGAACTCCTCCCTCTCTCCTCTGCGCAACTGGTAGGCTGGCCTACACATTCCCTACTGGAGTTCGTAGATTTGCTCCTTGTTATTGCATCTCAGCAACTTAGAAATAAAATTCCTTGGCGCAGAATTCACTGAGGAAGAAATTCCCTCAAAAAGTGTCTTCTTCCTTCTTCTGATGTTTTTCTGCTACAGAAGATTGTGTCCCGCTTGAACACTGCTCAGCACTACTCCCTCTTCCACTGACAAATCACGAACTGGAAATATTACCTCTTTGTTAACTCACTCAAAGAGAGATTTTCCTTGAGAATCTTGCCCTCATGGCCTGGACTACTCAATCCGGGGATTCGATTTGCTGCTTATGTAGCACTTTGATCTCCCTCCTCTTCAACGCTAGGATCTTCCAATCTGCTCTCTTGTTTCACCTTCGCTTTGATACCATGTGAGAATTCAAAGACCCAAATCCCTACTGCAGTAAATTGATATTACTTCTCCTACTTATTAATTCATGCAAGTTATTTATTGTGTTACAAGAACTATGCAAGAAGAAATAACCACACACACAATTGACACTGTTGCTTTTGGACAAATGTTCTCAGAAAAACCCATTGCGGGAAAACCAATGAGGGTTTGTATTATTATGCAGTAGTTTTTGAATTGAATCTTTGGATGCTTTACTGGCTATCCAATACACAGACTCTGGCAAATAAAATTAGTGAAAAATACCTCACACTGGCTTGGATGGTTGGCCCCACGCTGGCTCGCGCAACCTTTGCGTCAGCCTATGCAGATCTGCATAATCTCTCTGGGGTTCACGTCACCTCTTCCACGGATCTTTTGCTATCTAGAACTTCGTTCCTCTGGCCCACCGGTCTCACACCCTAACTTCTAGCTCTGGAACTTGACTTCCCAACTAAATCTCGAACTCCCTCTGAAGCTCTGCGTTGCTTTTGCATGGCACCACGCTGTCTCTTATGGATCTCTCTCTGCCTTCTCTGCAATGTATACCCGGATCAGGAAAATCTCCAACCGTAAAATTAACCTTGCCCCTCATTGTAAGAAATCTCCTTGATGACTTCTCCATCACCTGTTGCTGCTCTCTTGAGAAATCGATCTTTTGATCTCACTCGATGTGTTTTCCAAATGCCCATCGAAGTCCTTATAATCTTCTCGTTCAGTAATCAACTGCCCAAAATAAATTCTAATCAATGGCTCATATCATATTGACTCGATCTTCGTCTTCTTCTAGAAGATTCACACCCAGTTTTATTTATACCCTTTAATTGTTTTAATTTCCTGAGTTTAGACTTAGGCATCTCTTAAAAATAATTAATTATTTTAATAAAACTGTTTTCGGGTGGAAACTCTCAAAACAATTTTTGGGTATTCTGGAATGGAATACATGCGTCCTAGCCTCCCTGCAAATTTTGAGGCTTAGAGCACATCCGATGCTACCAGAAATCAACACTCCCTCTTAGGGAGGAATTTGCTCTAGTAATGCAACCTGTTGAAGCATCACCCTGATTCTGTAACATCTCCCTCTGTGATGTTGATGTCTGACATTACTACCCACCAACTGTTGCGGTAATGTTGCATCTGTGTTGTTGACTCTGCATGTTGCTGTCAACTACATCTTCACTGCAACTCCGTTGTTGTTGCAACAAAAGAACATCCAAAACACTGAACCAAAGGTGTTCAGTGTGATGCATCTGTTGATGGAGTTCTGACTGTTGCTAGTCTCTTTTCTAACCCTATGAAGTCTTTGCGTTGTTGCTCACTCTGCACTATGCCAACTGCACTGCTTCCAACTCTGCTCTACTCTGCTCAGTCTCTGGAGCTCCTAACCACTGCAACTATCACTCTGGCATTCCTCTGCACCAATTGACATTGGTCCATCCTTGTACTCTGATATGGGATCCCGTAGCAAGGTTTTAATCCATGAGGTGGATTCCTCAATGGATCCTGCCATTTGCAATTCTTTCGTACTATAGTACTAGATCATCCCACCTCTCTTGTGGAGGTATCTAGGCAATCATGGCAAACTCCTCTTCCTCATTCTTTGCGGTTGCAGCGTGTGGATCATGTTTCTCGTCCTTGTCCTTCTTGAGAGGACACTGCAGAGCGTAGTGACCAAATTCACCACACCGGAAACATTTGATCTTCGAGACATCCTTCTTCTGCCTCTTTTGCTTGTGCTGACCCTTTGATGCAACGACTGCATTCTCCTTCTTCTCCTTGGGCTCCGTCCCACTGTTGTTGTTGCCATCAAGTTTGCACTTGACTAAGTCTCGCCTCATCTCTTCCTGTTGAAGAGCAGCCCACATCCCTTCCCAATCCAGAAATTTCTCTCTGCCTAGGATACTCTAGACAAATACTTGCCAATTTTCTGAGACTGAATTAAGGGCCAACCTCATCATCTTTGTAGGCTGAGGTGATGACCCTATAGTTGCCAACTGATCTCCGACTTCTTGAAGCTGCGATAGGAACAGATCAATGCGTTCCCCCTTCTACATCCTCATGGATCTCATTTTCTCCTCCAAGTACATCTTTCGTTGCTCAGGATATCCTCGATACAATGTAGCGAAGGCATACCACATCTCTTTAGCCATCCCTTTGCCAACAATGTGACATATAATGTGATCCTAAATTGTGTCGATGATCAACCGCTTGGTCTTTGCCATCCCAGCCTTGTACTTCTTGAGCGGATCTGCATCGATAGGTTCAACTACCACACTATCGGCATAAGTTTTGAGATCATGCCTGTTGACTGCTGCGTGTCAACTACCCATAGCAGTACACCCCCTTTTTTCTTCACAAAAAGGGACAACGCTTGATCGAGATGTTCGTGCCATTCGACAGTCATCATCATTCTCTTAATCATATTAAGCTGTAAACCCAGTCTGCATTTTGATGTAAATAATCTTAGTAGAGCTAAGTCATGTATGTAAATTGCCTAGGTGGACCTAATTTTCTAGTGATAATCTTCATTCCGGAAGGTTTTTCGTCTCACCGATCCATGATCGGCATAGTTTTCCTTCAACCTGACCCCAAAGCCGGAATGAATTTTATCATTAGAGTCTTAGGAGAATCCTAGAGTGTTGATCTGCTAGATTATGTTTGGTCGCAAAACTGGGTGGTTTATGAGGGTCTATGTCAAAGGGGTTCTCCCCCTTGAGATGTAAAGTTGTAAAAGTCATGATGAAAAGTGTCTTGAGGGATAGGAAATGTTAATCCCCTCATGCGTCTTAAGTCCTAGGTCCTAGGGAAATTTTTCCAAAGGCTATGTTTGATGATCCATAGTAAAAATAATAAAAATAAAAAAAGATAATTAAATAAAATAAATAAATAATAAATAAATAAATAATAATAATAATAATAAATTTAAAAAAAATAATATTTTGAGAATTTCAATTTTTAATGCATTAAAAAATTCGACGGATGAGATTAGAGATTTCTGATCCTCATCAAACGGTCGAGATCGTTTTGACATGGATCACTCAAACTAGCCGTTGGGATTTTTTCCTTTAAATAGGGTTGCTAGGGGTCATTTGAGATCATATTGGATCTGAGTCTTGTGCTGTGAAGAAGCTCTCTTGTAAACTTTTCTGGTGCTAATAAAGAAAGACTTTGGGGTCAAAAGCTTGCTGGTGTTACTCTCCTGAAGTGCTGTGAGCCATTTCATTTCTGCATATTTTATTTTTCAGCCATTAATAACAGCTAAATGAAGAGTATTGTTGAGCATAGGTATCTTGCTCACATGCTAGGGTTTGAATGGTATTAGGGTTTTTGAAGTAATGCAGGTATCTCCATTGTTTTTGAGATCTAGTACTGCTTTTTCTCTCTTTATTGACGGTTGAAGTGAGCTGTGCAGGAAACCCTCGAGATCAGTGGGTGTTTGGGGAAGTTCTCGGCTGAACCAGCCAACTCCCACAAGCATTTTTTGTAAGGCCCAGTTAGTTTTGATCCTGGGTTAATCTTTTAGTTTGTTTTATTGTTTGCATGAGAGATTTCCTAAGTATTTTTCATTAGTAATCTGAAGTTTTGAAAACATTTTGATGATAACTGACAAATCTGGCTTTGCAGAGCTATAAATTTTGAATTTTTTTTTTGGGTTTGCAGGGTTTCATTTTTACATATATATATTGTCCAGAATTTTGGTTTTCCATTTACAGATCAGGATTGCCTGCGTTTCTGATCAAAATATATCATTATCTACGTTGGGCTATCTTTCCATGCTGCTGTTGGTTCTCCTGTGGGCATTCGCCATTCCAAACGACGTTGTTTAAAGGTCCTCTGTCTGCCATTCCCACTGGATTCGTGTACCATTCTTGTGCCTTCAAAACACCTTCATCCATCGTGCGTCCAAAATCCAGTCAAATTCCCACATCTGCAAACAAGATTTAAAAGCCTTCATCCCTCACGCAATTCATCAACGCTCCAAGCATCTGCAAACATATCGTTAAAGTTGCATTCTCTGTTCCGCTATCACCTGCAAAAAACACCTTTTTATATACACGGACCAGTGACTACGTCGGATAAAATTTGTATGGTAAGCTGGGTTTATTGACCTTCATTTTGCCTGCGTACTGTGTGGATTAAGCTTCACCTACAGCCTTTTCCTTCGACCCGCACAAGCACCAAACGAAATTCAATTTTTTTTGGGGTCTGCACGTGGATCTGCCTGCATTCCTGGTCTCAGCACCCGTCCAGCTCTTCCCATCTCCAGTTTTCTCTGCGTGCTACAGCGTCACACATACATCTGCTGGCTGTCGAAACCCACAACCTACGCAACAAAGGCAACGCGTTTTCAGAGCACGGGTTTTTGCTATACACGCGGTGAGGGTAACGTATCATGTCCAGCGTATTTGAATTCATGATTTTCGATATGGGTAAGTAAACGCAGCAGGTTTGTAATCGTTCCTTTGTTTAGACTGAACAAAAAATCAAAAAATCGATTTTTCTCTTGTTGTTTAGTTACGTATGCCTCATTTTTTTAAATTGTTATAGTTTAGATTTTCTAGCTATAGTTTTATTTTGTTTAATTTTGTGCATACGTTATTTTTTGGGCTCAAATTTTAAATAAAAAAAAAGGGGTCACGTTTTAGATTTTAAGGTTAGGGTTTTAGCTTAGGGTTAAATTTTTAATTTTGATTTTGTTAGGTTTTAGAATAGACTTTAATATTAGATCTTAATAGTTGTTAGTTTAGGAAATAAATTTTTTAGTTTGATAGTTTAAATTTTATTAATTTTTAAGCTTTAGGGTTTAGATTTAAATTTTTTGATTTTGTGAAGATTTAAATTTTAAATAGATTTAATATAGATTTTTTTATTTTTGTTTAAAAAAAAAAAATCATTTAAAGAATAGTTTTAAAGTTTTGGTTTTTTGCCTAAAAAACAAAAAAATATTTATCGTGGAAAAATTTTGCTAGTTGAAGTCTTAGCTTGGGAATCTCATCATGTTCTATATTTTTTGCTGAGGCTAAAATGTTGATGTGAGATTAATGTTTATCTTTATGAGATTTGGCATGCTTAAATATATTATCTGGTTAATGTTCGAATTCGCATGGTTGTATCTTTCAAAGTTTATTAATTAAAATTTGCCAGATCGTTGTTAAAAGCATTGTGAATTTACTGGATATCTTGCATTTTTCGAAGTTATTTGATGATAAATGATTGCTATGCACAGTTTACATTTCTGCAACATCTATTAATTGATCGTTTTAGCATGAAACCCATAAGGCACTGGTCCATCAAATTAAACAAATCCATTTAGTGCTTTTCTCTTTCGTGTCTCCCAAACCAACTAGTTCATAGTTGGTCGTCCATCTCCTTATAGGGTCTACCCCCCTTAGCCGCGGGAGACAGGCTTAAACGGAGAGATCGGGGATCAGAGTGACAGCCCCCGGTTTGAGCGTTGTCGTGACAATCTGTGCGACAACAATGCCCATCTAGAAGGTAGGAGATCCTAGCCTTCCAAATCACATAGTTGGATGCTCTGTCCAATCGATCTTTATCTCTCAACCTATTAGTTGCCATCTCTACCAACAAAAGTCTAACTGCTCCCTCTCTCCTATGTGTAGATGGTAGGCTAGCCTACAAAGTCCCTGTTGGAGTTAGTATATCTTCTCCTTGCTAATGCTGCTCATAAACTGAGAAATAGAATTCCTTGGCTCGGAATTCACTTAGGAAGAAATTCCTTCAAAAAGTGTCTTCTTCCTTCTAACATTTTTTTGTCCCAACAACACCTAAAGACTGCTCAGTGTTGAATCTATTGTTGTGCCCTTCACTAATTAAATTAATATGAGAGAACAAGAATTTGAGTAAGAAATAAATAACACACAAGTGACACCGTTATTTTTGAACCAATGTCCCTGGAAAAACCCAATGTGTGATAACCATTGCAGCAGCTGAGGGTTTGTATTATTAAGAAGTAATTTTTTAATACAATCTTTGGATGTCTTACTGGATATCCAATATAGAGAATCTGATTGGCAGAGAGATGAGTGAGATATACCTCACACTATCATTGGTGATCCAACACTAATACAACCACTGAATGGCTAGCCCCTAGTTGCCTCGGCCCACTTTTTACGCAATCACTGCATTGCTCTGCATCATAGCTTTTGGAGCCTACGCCACTCCTTCTGGCTGATAGATTTTCTTCTAGAACTTCGACTTCTGCCCTCCCGGTCTCGCACCTTGACATTTGGCTCTAGAACTCTACTCTCTAGCAAATTTTGGATCTCCTCTTAGTCTCTGTGCTGCCTTTGCATGGCTCTATTGTTAATTTTAGGTATGTTCTATGCTTAGAGCAATTTATTTCAATTTTCACAGTTAGTTCAATATCTTTTCTAGATAAGCAATCACATCAAAATTAAAGTAAATTGCAGATAGAACATAAACATAGATCGCAGAAGACAAGCCAAGACAAGAGGACACAAAATGTGGTGCTAGCCACGGACAAACCCCAATGTGGGGAAACCCTTGATCAATTCTTCTTGTATGTTCTTCAATAGTTCAACAAAGAGAGAGACAATACATATACAACAAAAGTCAACCTTTTGACTTATCTAAATACGAGCGTAGATCATCTCTAGGAAGATGATACATGAGGTAGCTGAACTCAATTGAAGACATGCTCTTTTAACTAATTCTCCAAGGTGACTCCATCGCCTTGCTGCACCTATCGTTGCACTGCTCCTCATCATCATGCTGCACCTCACTATGCTACACCATGCTGCTCCCATCATCACTATGCTGCATCTCATCATGCTTCACTAATCATGACTATACCATGTACTTGCTGCACCAAGTATCATTGCTGTTCCAACTGCTATTGCTGCACCTTGCTGCACTATGTACTTGCTGTCCTGTTTGCTAGCTGTACTAAGCACCATTGCCTAGCTGTCCCATTTGGAATGCTATACCTTGTTGCTGTCCTAATGAGTTTGCAGCACCATGCTTTTGCTGTTGTCCCATTGTAGCCTTTGCTTCCATGTCATAGCTGCTGTCCCAATTGTGCCTTTGCTGCCATGTCATAGTTGCTGTCCTCTTTGCTGCCATGCCACAGCTGCTGTCCTATTGTGCCTTTGCTGCCATGTCACCATACAAACATTGTTGTGTCACTTTACTACAGCTGTAATTTATGGAACTAGTTAGGGCACACAACAGTCCCTAACCGCCCTCAAATCTTGACCCAGGATTGCCCTTATGCACTGCGGCCTATGCTAGTAAGGCTTCTCTCCATTCGTGTTGTTGTTCTGGGCATTGTACAACCCCAAACACTTCCATGTTGTCCTTGTTTTGAAGTGGTTAGGACTGCGGCCTACCACAGTCCTTGATGTCACCTACAGCCCTCTTCAAAACAGAGTTCAGCCTTAAACACATTCAGCCTTCTTGTTGTAGCAACCAGCCTTCAAAACTGATCCTAGAAGGCTCCACGTTGCCTTCTTTTCCCTGCTGGAATGCAGCCTTTGTTGTGGCCTAGCAAGGTCCTTTTACTCGGCCTGTCACAAGAGAACAGACCTCAAAACATGCACCGCTTGGCCCTCCTTAATCTCCTCTATATCACATTGTCCTAGAATCTCCTTTAGGATGACACTTAGGCCTCTCCTCCATCATTGCTTTAGGAGTTAGGGCATCACTTCTAGGTCATGCGTAGATTATCTAAGACTGTGGCTAGATCATGCGTAGATCATGCTAGGGCTCCTTCCCTACTGTGTTTAGGACTTCTAGAGACCAGGGCAGCGAGCAGCCCTCCTTCTTGACTGCGTCTAGGGCTCATACTAGGACTCCTTACCTTCTATGTTTAGGGCTTCCTTTCGTAGATTTCTCATCCACTAAAACCCAAAACAAGTGGAGAGAAATCAAGAGTGAAGTGTGTGTAGAAATGACTATCAAGTCACCTCTTTTTATACTAAAACGTTGAGCACATGTGGGTGTTATTTGGTTGCTGGTTGACCTTGACGAATTATCCCATAACACAAATAAATTCATATCTCCATGAATACTTATCGGAATCAGTTGATCTTTAGATCAATCCTACACCTCTCGATGAGAGGAATCCAAGAATAATATCAGCTACCATAAATAGGATGACCCACATGGAGTTTGGCTCTAGTTGCCAATTTTAACATCTACGCTGCCCAACGTGGCCTCTACACTATCTCTTCTCGATCTCTCTCTGCCTCCTCTGCAATGTATTCCCAGATTAGGAACCCTTTCTCTGGAAACTATCCCTGCCCCTCATTGCAAGAAATCACTTTGATCTCTCTCCGGTAGCTACTGCGTTGCTTCTCTTGAGAAATTCGATCTTTGATCTCTCACTCGTGTTTTCCAAATGCCCATCAAGCCTCCTCTTTTAATCTTCTTGTTATGAACAATGGCCCAAATTAGATTCTAATCAATGGCTTAGATCATTTTGGACTGATCCTCATCTTCTTCTAAAAGTTTCTTGATTAATACCCTTTAATTATTTTAATTTCTTATGTTTAGACTTAGGCACCCATGAAAAAGAATTAATTATTTTAATAAAATTGTCTCTGGGTGGAATTTCCCAAAACGATTAGGTATTATGGAATACATGTGTCCAAGATTCCCTGCAAATTTTGAGGCTTAGAGCTCATCTAATGCTACCAGAAATAAACACTCCCTCTTAGCGAGGAATGTGCTCTAGTAATGCAACTTGCTGAAACATCACTTTGACTCTGTAACATCTCCCTCTGCGCTGCTGACGTTTGACATCACTACCCACTAACTATTGCGCAAATGATGCATCTGTCCTACTGCTAACCCTGTCACTGCCAACACTGCATTTGTACTTCAACCCTTGTAAATGTTGCATATGTGCTGCTGCTAGCCCTGCCAATGCCAATGCTGCATTTGCACATCAACCTTCTCCAACTGTTGTTGCTATTGGTTCAACAACGAAAAAGCATCCAAAATTGATGAACAAGTGTTCAATATGATGCATTTGTTCTTGGAGTTCTGACTGTTGCTAGTCTATGCGTTGTTACTAAAGTCACTGCGCTGCTGCTAACTGTGCGCTATGCCAACTGCATTGCTGCCAACACTAGCTCTACATTGTTCATAATCTAGCGCTCCTAGCCACTGCAACTACCACTTCGACACTCCTTTACATCGGTTCATCTTGTTACTTTTGATATGGGCTCTCGTATCAAGGTGTTCAGTTATGGTATGTTCTATGCTTATAATAGTTTACTTCTTTTCTTATTATATTCCACAGATTAGCAATCACATGTACTTAAAGTAAAGTGCAGATAGAACATTAAACGATCGATAGAAAACAAGCCAAGACAAGAGACACAAGATGTGGCGACTAGCCAGGGACAAACCCCACAATGTGTGGGGAAACCCTTTGATCAAATTTTCTTTTATCTTCAATAATTCAACAGAGAGAAATAGTACAATAAATCTGATTTATATCAGCAGTGGCAAACCCTAGATCAGTAGCATCAGCATTAGCAGCTTCATCATCAAACTAGGGCAGACGATATCTCACAAACCGACCATTGGATCGGCTCAATTCCACCACCAAAAGTTGCGGTTTCAGAGGAGATTCAGATGAACCTATAGCGCAATTAAGATGAGGAGATCTTCTAGTCCACGCAGGTCAAACTTTACTTCTGCAGTTGCAGCTTCAGTTTCAGCAGCTTCCTTCAAACTAGGGCAGTTGATATCTTGCAAACTGTCCGTCGGATTGACTTGATTCCACCACCAAAAGTTGCAGCTTTCAGAGTAGGTTCAGATGAACCTACAGCGTAGTTCAGATGAAGAGATCTTCTAGTCCACGCAGGTCAAACTTTACTTCTTCAGTTTCAGCAGCTTCCGGCTTCACATGTGTGAGGGAGAGACCCTTTTCTACGCAGTGGAGAAGAGACTCTTTTCTGCGCAGTAGAGAGAGAGAGATGTGATGAGATGAGTGAGTCTAAATGAGGAAAAGTCCTCCTATATTTATACACAATGTTGGTGTTTGAATAGATGCCACTGTTGGGCTTCTGAGCCTACATGAGTTGTAGGTCGGCTTGATAATAATTCCATAATCAAAATAAATTCATATCTCCATGAATACTTATTGGAATTGGATGATCTTTATATCAATCCTATACCTCGTGACAAGAGGAATCTAATGAACATATTATCAGCCATGAATAATATGACCCACATGAATTTCTTCCCTAGTTTCTAATTTTAACACTCCCTCTCAACTAGGGAGAACTTCATCCGCAATCTATCTATCGGTCATTACTATTCATCCATCAAATGCACTGCCCTCTATAGCCTAACCCTTGCCCTGCTTTGGTCTATTCTGCCTGTTTTGCTTTGTCTTGTTCTGCCCTGTACTTATCTGTACGGCTCTACTCTTGTTCTGCCCTGTATTGATCTGTACGACTCTGCTTTGTTATGCGTTGCTCTGCTTTGTTTTGTTCTGCTCTGCTTTTGTCCGAATTATGAAGAAGAAGAAATGATCGAGGATGTATCATACTGACTCAAAGCAATCTCAGAGTATGTACCACTGATCCCAGACCAGTCTAAACCAACCCAAAGTCAGCGTCATAGTGAGTACAACTCCACTGGTCCCAGACCAGTGTCATCCTCCACTGACTCAAAGTCAGTCTCAGAGTGCGTACCACTAGTCCCAGACCAGTCTCAACTGACCTGAAGTCAGCTTCATAGTAAGTACCACTCCTACCACTGGTCCCAGAACAATATCGCGGTCTCAGAGAGTGTAGCACTGGTCCCAGACCAGTATCGCAGTCTCAGAGAGTGTAGCACTGGCCCAGACTAGTCTCAACAATCCCGAAGTCAGCGTTATAGTATGTACCACTCTCATTGGTCCTAGACCAGTACTGCACTGAAACGAAGTCAGTCTCAGAGTATGTACCACTGGTCCCAGACTAGTTTCAACCGACCTGAAGTCAGTGTCATAGTATGGTACAACTCTTACCACTAGTCCCAGACCAGTATCATTGATCCCAGATCAATGGAGGTCATCCTAGCATAGGGAGTACGGTAGATACAACGATGCATCCATCGGTACTACTATGGTCCCTAACTTCATTTCCCTGCTCATTGATCAGATGAAAGGTACTTCTCATGAGTCCCAAACTGCATGGGTAGAATGCCTCGACAGGAGAACTAATCAATCCTGTCCTCATAGGAGAACACATCAATCCTACTACAGTCGCCTTGGAGAACACATCAATCCAGGTCGCCATGGTGAACACATTCGTCCAGGCCTCACAGAAGAACACATCAATCCTGCTACAATCGCCATGGAGAACACATCAATCCAGGCCTCACAAGAGAACACATCAATCCTGCTACAATCGCCATGGAGAACACATCAATCTATGCCTCATAGGAGAACACATCAATCCTGCTACAATCGCCATGGAGAACACATCAATCCATGCCTCACAGGAGAACACATCAATCTTGCTACAATCACCATGGAGAACACATCAATCCAGGCCTCACAGGAGAACCAATCATCTTGCTACACAGGAGAGCGAATCATCTTGTTCCACAAGAGAGCAAATCATCTTGTCCCACAAGAGAGCGAATCATCTTGTTCCAGTGCGCACCACCAGGGGAGGGTGAGTCACCCTGTCATTGTATGTTGCTCCAGTAAGAAACTCAAGCCCTCAAAGCTCCCAGAGCTCAATGTATGCAACATGCAGGACCCTTGTACAAGGGTTTCTTGACGACTCCAAGTCGTTTGGGAAAATCACAAATTAGATCTTTCCTCGGGGCTTTGACAAGGTGTATCGACCTATACATCATCTTAATGTGATGGAGCCTCCTTGCTCTTCAACTTACCATATCCTAGATGATGTCTATCTGCTGGAGCAATCGACGAATACAGGATTCCTCAATAATTGAATTCCACCTCTAGTTGTTACAGATAATCACAGTGGTATGTGTTCAAATAGCTCATTGAAGAGCTTCCCCAACCAAGCAGCTTCATACGAGATCATACTCGTAGATATGTATCTGGTCTCGGCGGTGCTTATGGCAACCGACTTTTGCTTCCTGCTTATCCATTATATCGAAACAGAATCCAAAGAGAAACAACACTAAAAGTGCTTTAGTGATCCTCCACACTACCTGCCTAATCAGCATTCAAATAATCACGCAGTTTCATATTTCCAGCAGTGTATCTCAATCCATGAGAGATTGTGTCTTGAAGACATCTCAAAAGATTCTTGGCACCAATCTATTGAGGCTCAACCAAATATGAGCTCACAATGCTAACTGCAAAACATATGTTCAAACGGAGGTTCACCAAGAACATCAACGTGAATGAGTTTTTGAAACTCAGAGGCATTTCCCAAATTTGGTCTGACATCACTACCATATACTTTCAAAAGTTAAGATCCTCGAGGTAGTCACAAGCTTGCAGTCCATCAACCAAATCTTTTCAGAATCTTCACCACATATTTTCCTTGAGATAGGAAAATTTCCCTTGGTTTCTGCCACACTTCAAGTCCTTGGATCTTCATTTCAAATTCAAAAGCCAACTCCCTCTTACATTTGTGAATGAGAGGGTATGCCCCTGTTAGAAAGAGGTCATCCACGTGTAGCACCGGTCTGAGAGGTTTGTCATCTTCAACCTTAAAGTAAAGGTTAGGATCGGCTTCACTCCTAGTGAATCCAAACTTCATCAAGTAGCTATTGATCCTCTCATACCATGCTCGAGGTGCTTGGTTCAGCCCATAGAGAGCCTTCTTCAACCTGCATACATGAGATTTTCAATCATAAATCTCAAATCCTTCGGGTTGCTCCACATAGACCTCTTCTTTGATCGAACCGTGCAAGAACGCGGTCTGGACGACCATCTGATGTAGCTTCCATCCTTGTGAAGCCACAAGGGCTATATGATCAAGCGGATGGTCATATATCTGGAAACAGGTGCAAATATCATAGTCTATACCTTCCTTCTGGGAGAAACCACGAGCAACAAAACGAAACCTTATAGTTTTCCGAACTTCCATCTACTGCATGCTTTATCTTGTAAAGCCATTTAGAAGTAACAATTGTCTTGACCAGGAGTCTAGGAACTACTTCCCAGACATCATTCTCCGTAATAGACTCATATTCTTTGGTCATAGCATCCTTCCATACTTGATGCTTGACGGCATCTAAGAATGATGAAGGCTCATTTTGTATCATCGTGCTCATGATGGTCAGGTATCCCTAATACCTATTAGTTTCTTACTTTCACAAAAGGTTCCTCGGGGTGCAGCATGTCCTTCAGCATCATCAAGTAGCCCCCTAAGCCATGAAGGCCTCTTCCTAGAAGAGGAAGGCTCAAGTGGAGGAGGATCAATCGGATCCATGGGTTCTTCTACATCGGGCATTGATTCATCATCCTTTTCTTTCGGTTCCTTGGTGTTGGCTTCTTGAGAGCTCCTCAAAGTCGGAAGATTGTCCACCTTGCTGAGAGCCATATCTTCGTCAAAGGTGACATCATGACTAATCACGACTTCCCTTTGACCGGCTACATAGATTCTATAGCCTTTAGTATTTTCACCATAGCTCACGAAAATTTCCTTCTTTCCAGATGCACCCAATTTATTTCTTTTCTCTTTCGGCACATGAAAATATACAGGGCTTCCAAAAATTCTAAAATGAGAAACATCAGGTTTCTTACCGGTGAACATTTCTTCACGAGTCTTGGAACCCAATGCTTGATGAGGGCATCGATTTTGTACATATACGGCGGTGTTTGTAGTTTCAGCCCATAGAAACTTCAGAAGTCTTTGATCATGTAGCATGGCCTGGATAGCTTCCACAATCGTACGGTTCTTCCTTTCTGCCACACCATTTTTCTTTGGAGTACGTGGTGTAGTAGTCTCCCTTTTAATGCCTGCATCAGGTATGCCTGAGTGAACCAACTGTAATATATCGGAGGTGTTGCTTTGGCTTGAGGGGAATGGTCCCCTTTTGAGCTTTCCTTCAGCACATCCTGGACATACACCTTCTTTTTCTACTCGGAATTCGGGCATCCCTGTCACCATTTGTCTTACAGGGAGTAGAGCTTTATAATAAAGGGGGCCAAACCTCCAATGCCAAAGTTCGGACTAAAGAGATGTGTCATAAGACATGACACCTAGCGAACTTCCACCAACTTGATATAATGAATCAACATGAAACCCAAGAGTAAAGGCATCTTTAACATTATTTTTCGATACACGTAGCTTGCCATCGCTGAAGGTTACCTTGTAGCCTTTGTCTTCCATTGTCGAGATGGACACCAGGTTCTTTCGGAGGTCAGGTGCATTTAATACATCCTGGAATTTCTAGCCTTCTTGAATGCTTGTCCTCTTCCTTGATTCCTAGCTCTCCTCTTACCTTTGCTATTGAATTTTCCATCCCTTCAATTACCATGAGAGGGATTTTGATCATCGTCACGATGAGAGTCCTTTCTATCAGGGCATTCCCTTGCATAGTGACCTGCTTTATTGCAAATGTAACATCGTCCTTTTTTTCCACCCTTAGGTCCAGCCTTTCCTTCTGATTTAGTCCCAGAATTATTTCTTTTCTTAGCATGAGAATAAAAAGAAGCAGGAGGACCTTTAGGCATGGGAATTTCTTGCTCTTCTACCCTTGTTTCTTCTTGAATGCATCTAGCCATTAATTCCTCGAAACCAGGAATTGCATTATTGTTCAGAAGAGTCCTGAACACATACCATTCGGATGGTAATCCTCCAAGAATCATGAGTACCATTTCTCTGTCAGTAATGTCTCCCCAATAGATAGGAGATTGTTCTTGATCTCGGTGATTCTTAAGAAGTATGCTTGCATACTCTCATCTTTACCCTTCTTGATTTCGCTCAGCTTATTTCTAAGAAACAAAACTTGATTTGAATTATTAACTTTAAATAAACTTACCAGTCTATCGTAGATTTCCTTGGAGGTGTCCAGTTCAGAGATGTAGGCCACGAAGTGCTTGTCGATAGAGTCCCAGATGATCTTCTTCGCTTTAACTTCTCCGTTCTTCCATTTGTTCTTGGTAGCAGCGGATGCATTTGATGGAGGCTCAACAATATTGCCTCTTACATGGTCCAACACTCCTTGATCTTCTAGGGTTAGATCGATAGACATCTTCCATCCATGATAGTCAGCTTTCTCACGGAGCTTGTCCTCAGCAGGAAAGAGTGTTGAGGACCCCATAGTTCTTTTAGGATAGCCTTGCCAATCTTCTCTTCGATGATTGCTCTTGCTCTTGCTCGGGCTTTGTCTTCACCTCAGCTCTGATAACATGTTTAGTTATGGTATGTTCTATGCTTATAACAATTTACTTCTTTTCTTATTATATTCCACAGATTAGCAATCACATGTACATAAAGTAAAATGTAGATAGAACATTAAACAATCGACAGAAAACAAGCCAAGACAAGAGACACAAGATGTGGCGGCTAGCCAGGGACAAACCCCACAATGTGTGGGGAAACCCTTTCAAATCTTCTTTTATCTTCAATAATTAAGTAGAGAGAAATAGTACAATAAATCTGATTTATATCAGCAGTAGCAAACCCTAGATCAGTAGCATCAGCATTAGCGGCTTCATCATCAAACTAGGGCAGATGATGTCTCACGAATCGACCGTTAGATCGGCTTGATTCCACCACCAAAAGTTGCGGCTTTCAGAGGAGGTTCAGATGAACCTACAACGCAGTTCAGATGAGGAGATCTTCTAGTCCACGCAGGTCAAACTTCACTTCTGCAGTTGTAGCGTCAGTTTCAGCAGCTTCCTTCAAACTAGGGCAGTCGATATCTTGCAAACTGTCCGTCGGATTGACTTGATTCCACCACCAAAAGTCGCGGCTTTCAGAGGAGGTTCATATGAACCTACATTGCAGTTTAGATGAGGAGATGTTCTAGTCTACGCAGGTCAAACTTTACTTCTGTAGTTGTAGCTTCAGTTTCAGCAGCTTCCGGCTTCACATGTGTGAGGGAGAGACCCTTTTCTACACAGTAGAGAAGAGACTCTTTTCTGTGCAGTAGAGAGAGAGATATGTGATGAGATGAGTGAGTCCAAATGAGGAAAAGTCCTCCTATATTTATGCACAACGTTGGTGTGTGAATAAATGCGACTGTTGGGCTTCTGAGCCTACATGAGTTGTAGGTTCGTTTTATATAATTCCATAATCAAAACTAAATTCATATCTCCATGAATACTTATCGGAATTGGATGGTATTTATATCAATCCTACACCTCTTGACGAGAGGAATCTAATGAACATATTATCAGCCATGAATAAGATGACCCACATGAATTTTTGCCCTAGTTTCCAATTTTAACACAAGGTAATGATCCAAAAGGTTGACTCCTCACTAGATCACCCCACCTCTCCCCTAGAGGTATTTGGGCAATCATGGCAAACTCCTCTTCCTCAGTGTTTGCGGCTGCAGCCTGCGAATCATGTTTTGCATCCTTGTCCTTCTTCTTGGGAGGACACTACGTAGCGTAGTGACCAAGTTCACCACACTTAAAACATTTAATCTTTGAGACATCATTCTTTCTCCGCTGCTCCTACTGCCCCTTAGATGCAAGGGATGCATTCTCTTCCTCCTCCTTGGGATTCACTCCACTGTTGCTGCTGCCATCAAGTTTGCACTTGACTAAGTCTCCCCTCATCTCTTCCTGCTAAAGAGCGACCCACATTCCTTCCCAATTTGGCAATTTCTCTCTGCCCAAGATACTCTGGACAAACACTTGCTTTGATAGGAACGGATCAATGCGTTCCCCTTTCTCCATCCTAATTGATCCCAGCTTCTCCTCCAAGTACATCTTCCGCTGCTCGAAAGATCCTTGATATAGAGTAGCCAAGGCATCTATTGAAGTTTCTATGTCTAATAGTTAGAATCCCTCCATGTAATTTTTGATTTATTCCTTCCTACTTGTTCTGACTAATTAACAAGTTATTTACTATTTAAATATTGAAAATAAGCACAAGTACATGCTCAACACATTACAGATCATCAATAGAAGGAAACAGAAACAAGCACACAAATTACACTGTTATTTTTGGACTATATTCTCCAAAAAAACCCAATGCAAGAAAACTGGTGCAGCTATCTGATGGTTCTATTTATTAAGCAGTTTCATAATACAATTTGGGTGTTGAATCTAGCTCACCCAAGAGAGAAAAATCTCAGCAGTAGTACCTCTCAGTCGGAGACAGATATTCTAGCTAAAACCCCGGATAAACACTCTGGCAGCTCCACAACTCCAATCTGCCCCACGAAACCCTAGTGCCAGCCTCTCTCTAGCCCAGCGTTAGCCTAGTGTCACCCTGGCTTGGTCTGCGTCAGTTCTCTGTCCCTTTGCGTCACCTACGTTGGCCCTTTGAGGCACTGCGCAGCTCCTGGCTGCCTCTACATGAGTCCTAGCAGGTTCTGCGTGAACCCTTGGCTGCTTCTACATCCCTCTCTCTTGCTACTGCGCTGATCTTCTGGTGCTATCTCTGCCTCTTTGCTTCTGTATTCACTACCCGTCAGTTGCAACTCAGATCACTAATTCTATCTCTCTTAGAAAAACCCTCTCTAGAGAAGAGAATGACTGATCATTTTGGTGTATTCTCCAAGTGACCCTCAAGCCTCCTCTTATACTTTTCTTGTTGACAAATCAAAGGCTGAGATTAAGTCCCTAATTGATGACTAAGATTAGATCTAGCTTGATCCATGTCTTTTGGACCATTCTAACACAGTTTTAATTTCCCAAAGTTTAGACTTAGGGACTCCATTAAAAATATTAATTATTTTAATATCTCCCAAACTGTTTAGAATCTGCCCAAACCCTTTCTGGGTATTGGATATCTATGTGCGCTAGCCTCTCCATCAAATTTTGTGGCTAGAGCACATCCGATGCTATCCCAAATCAACAACATACCACATCTCTTTGGTTGTCCCTTTGCTAGCAATGTGACATACAACGTGATCCCTCACTCCATTGAGGATCAACCGTTTGGCCTTCGCCATCTCGGCCTTGTATTTTTTACGTGGATCTCCATCACTGGGTACAACTACCACACTATCGACATACACCTTGAGATCATGCTCATCCAGAAGACATTAGATCCTATCCTTCCAAATCACATATTTGGATGCTCCATCCAACTGATCTTGATCTCTCAGTCTGTTAGCTGTCATCTCTGCCAACAAAATGTCGAACTGCCTCCTTTCTCCTCTGTGCTACTGCGGGGCTGCCTATGCACTCCTTGCTAGAGCTAGTGGATTTGCTCATTTCAACTGCTGCTCTTTAAATGAGAAATCGACTTCCCTGGTTAGGAATTATCTCAAGAAGAAATTCCCTCAATAGTGTCTCCCTCCTTCTGACGATTTTCTGTCCCAACAACTATTGCAGAAAACTGCGTCACACCAGAAACTACTCTGCGCTGAAGCTTCTGCTGTGTTGCTCCCTTTGCCGCTAACAAATTTTGATCTAAAATCCTGCCTCTCTATCGACTCGCTCAGAGAGAGATCTTCCACGATTTTTTTTTCTCGCCTGGCTTGGATTGTGCAATCCCTCTTGAGATTCGATTTGCTGCCTATGCAACACTTGGTTCTCCCTCCTTCTCTTCAATGTTGGCTCTTCTGGTCTGCTCCCTTTCTTCACTTGTGCTCTGATACCATGTGAAAATTTGGAAGACCCAAATTTCTATTGCAACAATTGATTAAGTTTTTCCTACTTGTCAAATAAATTAACAAATTATTTACTATGTTCTATGGTAAATATCGAAACCAATACTCCAATTAAATTAATATGCAAAAACAAGAAGTTGAGTAAGAAAGAAATAACACATAAGTGACATCGCTCCTCGGAAAAACCCAATGTGGGTAAAGCGGTACAACAGCTAAGGGTTTGTATTACTAAGCAGTAATTTCTTAATACAATCTTTGGATGCCTTGCTGGCTATCCAATACAGAGAATATGACTAACAAAGAGATGAGTAAGATATACCTCACACTATCACTGGCGATCCAGCACTGATCCAACCACTGAATGGCTAGCCCTTAGTTGCCTCTGCACAGCAATCATTGTGCTACTCTGCATCACAACTTTTGGGGCCTGCATCACTCCTTCTGGCTTATCGATTTGCTTCTAGAACTTTGACTTCTGCCCTCTCAGTCTCACACCCAGGTTTCTGGCTTTAGAACTCGACTCTCCAACAATTTTTGGATCTCCTCTTAGGCTTGCGCTACCTCTGAGTGGCTCTACGCTGCCCAACGTGGCCTCTGCGCTGCCTCTTCTGGATCTCTCTCTGCCTCCTCTGCAATGTATTCCTGGATCAGGAACCCTTCCTTTGGAATCTATTCCCTCTCCTCACTGCAAGAAACACTTCAATCTCTCTTCGGCAACTGTTGCGCTGTTTCTCTTGAGAAATTTGATCTTTGATCTCTCACTCAATGTGTTTTCGAAATGCCCATCAGGCCTCCTCTTATAATCTTCTTGTTGAGAACCAATGGCCCAAATTAGATTCTAATCAATGGCTTAGATCATTTTGGCTTGATCCTCTTCTTCTTCTAGATGTTTCATCGCTAGTTTGATTAATACCCTTTAATTATTTTAATTTCCTAAGTTTAGACTTAGGAACCCATTAAAAATAATTGATTATTTTAATAAAACTGTCTCCGAGTGGAATTTCCCAAAACGATTTTTGGTTATTCTGGAATACATGTGTCCAATTTTCCCTGCAAATTTTGAGGCTTAGAGCACATCTGATGCTAGCAGAAATCAACACTCCCTCTTAGCGAGGAATGTGCTCTAGTAATGCAACCTGTTGAAGCATCACTCTTACTCTATAACATCTCCCTCTGCGTTGCTCATGTCTGACATCACTGCCCACCAACTACTACACAAATGTTGCATCTATACCGTTGTTGACCCTGTCACTGCCAACACTGCAACCCTTGTAAATGTTGTATCTGTGCTGTTGTTGGCCCTACCACTGCCAATGCTGCATCTGCACTGCAACCTTCTCCAATTGTTGTTTCTATTGCTTCAACAATGGAAAAGTATCCAAAATTACTAAATAGTTGATCAGTATAATGCATCTGTTGCTGTAGTTCTGACTGCTGCTAGTCTTTATGTTGTTACTGAAGCCACTATGTTGTTGTTGACTCTGCTTTATGCCAACTTCACTTTTGCCAACACTAGCTCTGCGTTCTTCATGCTCTGCCGCTCCTAGCCATTGTAACTGTCACCCCAACACTCTTATGCATCAACTGATCCTAGTTCATCCTGCTACTTCTAATATGGGACTCCTCAAAGTAATGATCCAAGCAGTGGACTCCTCAAGGATCCTATCCATTTGCAGTTCTTTCGAGCTACAATACTAGATCAGTCCACCTCTCCCCTGGAGGTATCTGCGCAATCATGGCAAGCTCCTCTTCCTCGATCTTTGCGGTTGTAGCCTATGGATTGTGTTACACATCCTTGTCCTTCTTCTTGGGAGGACATTACGTAGTGTAGTGACCAAGTTCACAACATTGGAAACATTTGATCTTTGAGACATCCTTCTTCTTTCTCCGTTGCTCTTGCTACCCCTTAGATGCAAGAGTTGCATTCTCTTCATCCTCCTAGGGCTTCGTTCCACTATTGCTACTGCCATCAAGTTTTCACTTGAATAAGCCTTGCCTCATATCTTCTTGTTGAAGAGCGGCCCACGTTCCTTCCCGATCTGGCATTTTCTCTCTGCCCAGGATACTTTGGACAAACTCTTTCCATTCTTCTGAAACTGAATTCAAGGCCAACCTCACCATCTCTGTAGGTTGAGGGGTTGGTCCTACAGCTGCCAACTAATCTCGGACATCCTGAAGATTTGACAGGAATGGATCAATGTGTTCCCCTTTCTCCATCCTAGCTTATCTCAGCTTCTCCTCCAAGTACATCTTCCACTGCTCAGAAGATCCTTCAAATAGCGTAGCCAAGGCATCCCACATCTCTTTGGCTATCCCTTTGCCAACAATGTGACATGAAATGTGATCCCTCACTGCATCGAGGATCAATCGTTTGACCTTCGCCATCTTGGCCTTGTATTTTTTGAGTGGATGTCCATCACCGGATACAACTACCACACTATCAACGTACATCTTGAGATCATGCTCATCTAGAAGGCATGAGATCCTAGCCTTCTAGATCACATAGTTGGATGCTCCATCCAACTGATCTTAATCTCTCATTTTGTTAGCTTCCATCTTTGCCAACAAAATGTCGAACTACCTCTTATCTCCTCTACCTACGCACTCCCTGTTGGAGTTAGTAGATCTACTCCTCTCGACTGTTGGTCTGCAAATGAGAAATTGAATTCCCTGGCTAGGAATTCTTTGAGGAAGAAATTCCCTCAATAGTGTCTCCTTCCTTCTTCTGACATTTTTTTGCCCCAGCAGCTGTTGCAAAAAACTGCGTCACACCAGAAACTGCACTGTGTTGAATCTTATACTGCACTGCTCCCTTTGTCGGTGACAAATCTCGTTTTGGAAATCTTACCTCTCTTTTGGCTCACTCAAAGAAAGATCTTCCATGAAAATTTTTGCCCTCCTGGCTTGGATTACACAATCCCTCTGGGCATTCGATTTGCTGTCTATGCAACACTTCAATCTCCCTCCTCTTCCACGCTAGCTCTTTTGGTCTTCTCCATTGCTTCACCTGTGCTTTGATACCATGTGAAAATTTGGAATACCCAAATTCCTACTGCAACAACTGATTAAGTTTCTCCTATTTGTTAAATAACTGAACAAATTATTTATTGTGTTCTACGGTAAATATCGAAACCAATATGCAGGCTCCACTAATTAAATTAATATGCAGAAACAAGAATTTGAGCAAGAAAGAAATAAAACACAAGTGACACCGTTATTTTTGGGAAAATGTCCTCGGAAAAACCCAATGTGGGAAAATTGGTGCAACAACTGAGGGTTTGTATTATTAAGCAGTAATTTCTAAATACAATCTTTGGATGGCTTGTTGGCTATCTAATACAATGAATTTCATTGACAAAGAGATGAGTGAGATAAACCTCACACTATCACTGGCGATCGAGCACTGATCCAACCACTGAATGGCTAGCCCCTGACTGCCTTTGTGCAGTTTCTATGCAATCACTATGTTGCTCTGCATCATAGCCTCTGGGGCTTGTGTCACTCCTTTTGGCTGATCGATTTGCTTCTGGAACTTTGACTTCTAACCTCCCGGTGTCATGCCGCGGCTTCTGGCTCTAGAACTCAACTCTTCAATGAATTTTGGATCTCCTCTTACGTTCTATGTTGCCTCTGCGTGGCTCTACGCTACCCAATGCAGCCATTGCGCAGCCTCTTCTGGATCTCTCTCTGCCTCCTCTGCAATGTATTCCCAGATCAGGAACCCTTCCCTCGGAAATTATCGCTGCCTCTCACTGCAAGAAATCACTTCGATCTCTCTCCCGCAACTATTGTGGTGCTTCTCTTGAGAAATTCGATCTCTGATCTCTCACTCAATGTGTTTTCCAAATGCCCATCAAGCCTCCTCTTATAATCTTCTTGTTGAGAACCAATGGCCCAGATTAGATTCTAATCAATGGCTTAGATAATTTTGTCTTGATCATCGTCTTCTTCTAGAAGTTTCATCCCTAGTTTGATTAATACCCTTTAATTATTTTAGTTTCCTAAGTTTAGACTTAGCCACACATTAAAAATAATTAATTATTTTGATAAAACTGTCTCTGGGTGGAATTTCCCAAAACGATTTCTAGGTATTCTAGAATAGATATGTCCAAGCCTCCCTACAAATTTTGTGGCTTAGAGCACTTCCAATTCTACTAGAAATCAACATAATATTGCAGCAAACTGATGTTACTTCTCCTACTTGTTAATGCATGCAAGTTATTTACTGTGTTACACTATAAATATCGAAGTGTATATGTTTGTAGCTTTCACTAATTAAATTATATGCCGAAACAAGAATTGAACAAGAAGAAATAACCACACAGACAATTGACACCAATGTTTTTGAACAAATATCCCTAGAAAAACCCTATGCGAGAAAACCGGAGCAAAAATTAAGAGTTTGTATTATTATGCAGTGGTTTCTGAATACAATCTTTGGATGCCTTACTGGCTATCTGATACAGAGAATTTGACTGGTAGAGAAATTAGTGAGAAATACCTCACTATCACTGGCGAATCGACACTGATCCAGGCCCTGAATGGTTGGCCCCACGCTGGCTCTGCACAACCTCTATGTCAGCCTACGTAGATCTGTGTCAACCTCTCTAGGGTCTATGTCACCTTTTCCATGGATATTCTGCTGTTTGGAACTTCATTCCTCTGGCCCTCTGGTATCACACCCCGACTTCTGGTTTTGGAGCTCGACTTCCCAGCTGATTCTCAGACTCCTAAATCTCTTCTTTGCCTCTACGTGGCACTGCGTTTCCTCTTCTGGATGTCTCTCTGCTTTCCCTACCATGTATCCTTGGATCAGGAACTCTCCAACCAGAAAACTATCCTTGCCCCTCACTACAAGAAATCTCCTCGATGACCTCTTCGGAAACTATTGCGCTGCTCTCTTGAGAAATCGATCTCTTGATCTCACTCGATGTGTTTTCCAAATGCCTATCGAAGTCCTAATCTTCTTGTTGAGTAATCAACGTCTTAGATTAAATTCTAATCAATGGCTTAGATCATGTTGACTCGATCTTCATCTTCTTCTAGAAGATTCACACCCAGTTTTATTATTAATACCCTTTAATTATTTTAATTTCCTAAGTTTAAACTTAGACATCCATTAAAAATAATCAATTATTTTAATAAATCTGTCTCTGTGTGAAATTCCCAAAACGATATTTTGGAATGTATGTGTCCTAACCTCCATGTAAATTTTGAGGCTTAGAGCACATTCGATGCTACCAGAAATCAACACTTATTTCATAGGCAACTTCTATAAATAGGCAGCTCAACCTTCATTTGAGCACAAGGAATTCATTCAAGGTATGAAGCAAGGAAGAAGTGCGAGAATGGTCAAGAGAGAAGCCTAACCATCAAGCGAAGGAGAAGAGAAGACAACCGAGTCAATTTCAGATCTGTTTTATGGTTACTCTCTTCCACACGTGTGAGATTACAGTGTTATCTACTGCAGGAAACAACGCTATCAATTGAGAGTTTGTATTATTATGCAGTGGTTTCTGAATACAATCTTTGGATGCCTTACTGGCTATCTAATACAGAGAATTTGACTGGTAGAGAAATTAGTGAGAAATACCTCACTATCACTGGCGAATCGACACTGATCCAGGCCCTGAATGGTTGGCCCCACGCTGGCTCTGCACAACCTCTATGTCAGCCTACGTAGATCTGTGTCAACCTCTCTAGGGTCTGCATCACCTTTTCCATGGATATTTTGTTGTTTGGAACTTCATTCCTCTGGCCCTCCGGTATCACAACTCGACTTCTGGTTTTAGAACTCGAGTTCCCAGATTCTTAAACTCCTAAATCTCTTCTTTGCCTCTACGTGGCACTGCATTGCCTCTTCTGGATCTCTCTCTGCTTTCCCTGCAATGTATCCCTGGATCAGGAACTCTCCAACCAGAAAACTATCCTTGCCCCTCACTGATTCACACCCAGTTTTATTATTAATACCCTTTAATTATTTTAATTTCCCAAGTTTAAACTTAGACATCCATTAAAAATAATCAATTATTTTAATAAATCTGTCTCTTTATGAAATTCCCAAAATGATTTCTCAGTATTTTGGAATGTATGTGTCCTAGCCTCCATGTAAATTTTGAGGCTTAGAGCACATTCGATGCTACCAGAAATCAACACTTATTTCATAGGCAACCACTATAAATAGGCAGCTCAACCTCCATTTGAGCACAAGGAATTCATTCAAGGTATGAAGCAAGGAAGAAGTGCGAGAATGGTCAAGAGAGAAGCCTAACCATCAAGCGAAGGAGAAGAGAAGACAACCGAGTCAATTTCAGATCTGTTTTGTGGTTACTCTCTTCCACACGTGCGAGATTACAATGTTATCTACTGCAGGAAACAGTGTTATCAATTGAGAGTTTGTATTATTATGCAGTGGTTTCTGAATACAATCTTTGGATGCCTTATTGGCTATCTGATACAGAGAATTTGACTGTTAGAGAAATTAGTGAGAAATACCTCACTATCACTGGCGAATCGACACTGATCCAGGCCCTGAATGGTTGGCCCCACGCTGGCTCTACACAACCTCTATGTCAGCCTACGTAGATCTGTGTCAACCTCTCTAGGGTCTGTGTCACCTTTTCCATGGATATTCTGTTGTTTGGAACTTCATTCCTCTAGCCCTCCGGTATCACACCCGACTTCTAGTTTTGGAACTTGACTTCCCAGCTGATTCTCAGACTCCTAAATCTCTTCTTTGCCTCTATGTGGCACTGCGTTGCCTCTTCTGGATCTCTCTCTGCTTTCCCTGCAATGTATCCCTGGATCAGGAACTCTCCAACCAAAAAACTATCCTTGCCCCTCACTAATTCACACCCAGTTTTATTATTAATACCCTTTAATTATTTTAATTTCCTAAGTTTAAACTTAGACATCCATTAAAAATAATCAATTATTTTAATAAATCTGCCTCTGTGTGAAATTCCCAAAACGATTTCTGAGTATTTTGGAATGTATGTGTCCTAGCCTCCATGTAAATTTTGAGGCTTAGAGCACATTCGATGCTACCAGAAATCCTCCATTTAGCACAAGGAATTCATTCAAGGTATGAAGCAAGAAAGAAGTGCGAGAATGGTCAAGAGAGAAGCCTAACCATCAAGCGAAGGAGAAGAGAAGACAACCGAGTCAATTTCAGATCTGTTTTATGGTTACTCTCTTCCACACGTGCGAGATTACTATGTTATCTACTGCAGGAAACAACCGAAGTTTTATAGTCACCTTGTGAAGGAAAATTTGAAATGAAATCAAGTGAATCTTCAAGCCGATTTGAAAAAGTCTAGTCTCTGTATCAAGCGAAGGAAGTTGAAGGCAAAGATCTCTCAAGTATAGAATCTAGGGGTTTTGAATTATGGCCGAAAAGTTGTAGATCTATCCCAAAGGTCCAAAATCTTGAAGGGTAGCCGAGAAGGAGGAAAAAGGCAAGAATTTTGTCTGTCGTTGACTCAAGGAATAAGAGGAAGCTTTGTGAAGAGAAGATCCTAATCTAAAGAAGTAAAAAGCATTCACAAGTAGTTATCTCTAGAAGAGAAATCTCCTAATTGCTTTGCCCTAGATTTCTCAACATGGTATCAGAGCTAAGGTAAAAAAGTCAAGGAAGGACATCTTGTCAAGGGACAATCAATGATTAAATCTCAAGAAAGACGTCAAAGAAAATTGAAGGATATCAAAGTGAAGTCAAGGTCTAAAATGAAGTGCCAAAACCCTAGATCGAAGAAGAAAGGCTACACCAACAAGAAGTCTTGGAATCCTCAAGTCATCTCAAGAGACCACAAAGACCCTACTCAAGTTGAAGAACTTATACATCAAGTTTGTTACTAAGATCAAGGACGTTGTCATCTTCAGAAGTTTGAATCAAATTTTCTCTTGTTGAAGCAAGGACCTTACCATCATAGAAGATCATCCAAGAAGCATTAAGAAGTCATCATTGATCATCACCAACAAGGACATCTCCATCAAAGGATCTAAAGTGATCTCCTTTGTAAAGTCAAGGATCACCCTTGAAGAGATTTGTCTTCATCAAAGGGATCTCTATCATCTATATTTATCATCAAATTCAAGGAGGCAGCGAGTGGAAGAAGCATATTCAGAAGTAAGTATATTTATGTCTGAACCTGTCAAAATGTCTTTTTGCAAGGAAAGCAACAAGTTGGTTGGGGCTTCAAACTATCTTGCATGGAAGAAGAGGACAGATATAAATCTCATTGAAAATGAGGTTGTGGATCATGTCAAAGGATCTATCACCAAACCAGCGAAAGAAGATGCTCAAGCACTTGAAAAGTTTATGAAAGGGGAAGTGAGGGCCCAAAGGATTCTCATAGAATCCATCAAGGATCCCTTCATTGTGTATGTATCTAAACTCGACACCTCAAAAGAAATATATGACAAATTGGTAGAATTGTTTTCTGTAAGCACTGCAAGAGAATTTATCTCTCTAAGGTAAGAACTCTACAAGCTAAGGATATCAAAAGAGGAAGGGATAACCTCATACTTTATGGGGATATCCAAAATAAGGGATCAACTTCAAGATTTGGGAGAAATAATGTCTGACAAGGAGATGACCACCGTAGTACTAAATGCGCTACCAGAGGAGTGGGGTAACTTTACTTCAAGCATTTATGGGAAGAAAGATACTACTTGATTCCAAGATCTATGGTCATTATGTAAGATTGAAGAAGCCAGGCTAAAGGCTAAAACTAATGTGGGCCACATGATAAAAAATAAGCCTATGCTGCTATGACAAAGAGGAGAAGAAAATCTAGAAAATCTGGTCGTCAGAAAAAGAAAAAGAACATGGCTAAGGTTCAATGCTATGGACATCAAGAATATGGGCATTACAAAAGAGTTTGTCCTAAGCTCAAGAAGGACAATAATAAAAGAGGTAGAGAAGAAGCCCATATCACCAAAGAAGTGGAGGAAGTTGAAAAGAAGTCCAAGAAAGAGGAAGTAAAATATCTTTACTATGATTGAGATAGACTTCCTCACCTAGTTCTTTTCAATTTCCCGTTTTCAAATTTTCTATTGTAATATATGGCTATCGTGAATCACTAAGGAAAATGATAGGATGCATCATGGCATCATAAAAGCATTAAAAGAAAGAGCTCCTGACATCATCATAAAGAAGCATGAAAGCTAGTTGAAGTCTAAGGCAGTTACCCATGGAAGGATATATCTCTTGAAAACCTCATTAGTAACATAAGTGGTACTTATGGGAAAAGGAAGAAAAAGTCATCTAGTACAAAGCTCATCATACATCAGTCGAAAGGAAACATTTGTTGAGGATACTCAAGATCCTCTATTGGAATCTTCATCTGAAGGTTCACCAATCAAAAGGAATTAAGGGTTTCATCAAGAATTCCAACTTGTGGAATTCATGGGATGATGGTATGATGACAAAAGAGGTGTAGCAGATCAAGGGATTGAATTTCTTTCAATCAACGAAGATGCTAAAAGGAAGTCTAAGATGAACTAAAGGAAAATGAGGTATGTATGACTGTATTCGATATTATAGTCATGTCATATGGTTGCTGGTAGCATGGATAAATGCTCTATCTCGAGAGCATGATCAAAAGAAAGGATCTCCTACTTTGAAAATATGCAGGAAGGCATGGGTCACACATTGTCTAGATGAAATCAACATAAGAGGTCCTCATATGGAATATCAGGGGGTTGAGAAAATTGAAGGAACTATGATTGGAAGTTCTTAGGAGGAAATGTATGAAGAAAGAAAGGAAGAGATCATGAAATATGCAACTTTCGAAAAGGAAATCGACATCCAAGGATTGGGATATCTCCATGGAAGATATGAAGACTTTGATGAAGTCTGAAAAAGAAAGAGACCCTTGACAATATATACCTTTTGGAGATGCGTCAATGTGTATGAAGGATGTTGATGCGAACTAGAAGATGTCGTGATGAAAGACCATCACAAAGGTAATTTTGGTTTAATGTTAAATTTCTTATTTTTGAATGATATCTGGATGGGATTATCTAAGGCTGCGAAGGGAAGAACTATGGATATCTTCCAACATTGATGTCCATGTAGTAGGATGAAAGATCCTTAAGGAAACATGGCATGAAGGAAGGCCAGATATGAGTTGATGGATCACTTTCTGATGAAAGGAATAATGACATGACTAACTCATAGATGAAAGTGATGGATTGTTTGTGCTCTACGAAAAAGTCTCAAAACATGAAGACTCCTAAATAAAGAAAAGAAGTTCATGACATCGTGAGGAGAAGTTATTCAAGCAGTTGGTTGTCCCATCATATCCACCTAAGGAGTTGTTGTAGGTCCCTATCTAAGAGGGAGTTTGGAAGACAAGTTTCTAACTTCGTAGAAACTTGGAAGAAAATTCCTAATCCAAGAGGGAGCTTAGGTACATTCCTTCCATAGGAATGAGTACATTCCTTCATTGGAATGGGTATGTCCTCCCTAAGTTGAGAGGGAGAGATAGACACATCATTCTTGTCTTCACTTGGGAAGACGTAATGGAGGATTGAGTAAACATCTAGCATCCGATTCTCTTTGAGGATGAGTTAGGGAATCCAAGATAAGAGTAGTCGTAGAGGACAGATATTCTTTGAGTACGGGAATACAAGATAAGAATAGTCCTGATGGAACATACTCTAAATGAACCCAGGTGAGGTATGTTTCGAGAGAGACAATGATGAGGGTGTCTATACATCATTAGTCTCGCCAGCATTGAGCTCTGATCTTGTGGAGAAATAGAGTTGTTAGTCAAGGCCTTGCTATGTGACAATGCTAGTTGATATGATGCCATATAGATGGGTTACCAATCCGACTCTTCTTATGAGAATTCTTCAGATTTAGAATGTCCAATTACCTTGTATGAATTCTGAATACCTCCCTAGTTAAGAGGGAGTGTTGAAAAATGTAACTAGTTTTGGTCTTCACAATGACATGTGTAATTATGATTTTATGTATTTAATATAAATAAGAAAAATAAAATTACTATTGTAATTCTTGTCTCATGGGTTTCATGAACAAGGAATTTTATTTTTTAGTTATGGCTCCCATTGTGAACCCTTAGGATTGGTCATAAAGTCAAATTGAGTCAATGTCATGTATGAAGGACCCTTCTTGGGCATGTTACATTTGTATGAGTCAAATGAAAGAGTCAGAAGGCCCTCCGAGATCAAGCTTAAGCTCCTCCAGCAAGTCGGCCTCAAGATGGAGTAATAAACCTACATCAAATGGTATGTCAGCCTATGGGCAAGGAGAAGTCGACTTCTTTCATACGCAACCACTATAAATAGGAAGCACGACCTCCATTTGAGCACAAGGAATTCGTTCAAGGTTTGAAGCAAGGAAGAAGTGTGAGAATGATCAAGAGGGAAGCCTAACCATCAAGCAAAGGAGAAGAGAAGACAATCTAGTCAATTTTAGATCTGTTTTAGGGTTAATCTCTTCCACACGTGCGAGATTACAGTGCTATCTCCGGAAAGAAAGAGCTGAAGTTTTATAGTCACCTTGTGAAGGTAGATTTGGAAAGAAAGCTATTGAATATTCAAGCCAAGTTGAAAAATTCTAGTCTTCGTATCAAGTGAAGGAAGTTGAAGGCAAATATGTATAGAACCTAGGATTTCTAAATTAGGGCCGAAAAGTTGCAGATCTATCCCAAAGGGCCAAAATCTTGAAGGGTAGCCAAGGAGGACCAAAAAGGCATGAAATTTGTCTATCATTGACTCAAGGAAGAAGAGGAAGCTTTGTGTCTTGATCTTGGAGTGGCAACTTGGTCAAGGGTCTTGGTATTGGTATTTGTCAATTGAAGTCTCTATAAGAAGAATTCATTTTGGTTTTCCTCTCAATTGGGAGAGGTTTTGGCCCTGGATGATCACCAACATCTTGCGTCTCTTGTCTCTTTATTGTTTATGCATTGGTAGTTGTTTGATGAAGAAGAACACAATAATAATCTTAGCAAAAGAGAAGATCCTTATCTAAAGAAGTGAAAAACATTCACAAGCAGTTATCTCTAGAAGAGAAATCTCCTAATTGCTTTGACCTACATTTCTCAAAAACTCTCAATCTGAAGAGATCTCATAAGAAGAGTCGGATTGGTAACCCATCTGTTTAGCATCACAACAACCAACATTGTCATATGGCAAGGCCTTGACTAACAACTCTATATCTCCACAAGATTAGAGCACAATGTTGGCGAGACCAATGATTTATAAACACAATCAACATTGTCTCTCAAGGTACATACCCCACCTGGGTGTTCATAGAGTATGACCTTCCTTTGACTATTCTTATCTTGGATAGCTATTCCTCAAATAATATCGGTCCGCGACTACTCTTATCTTGGATGCCCTACCGCATCCTCAAAGAGTATCGGATGTCAGATGCTTACCCTATCCTCTGTTCTGTCTTCCCAAGTGAGGACACGAATGATGTTCCTATCTCTGCCTCTCAACTAGGGAGGATACATCAACAAAACCAAGCTTCTTTCTTAAATACACAAACTTCTTATTAGGAACAGATTTTGTGAATATGTCAGCTACCTACTCATCGATGGAGATATATTGTAGCTACAACACACCATCTTGCACTAGCTTCCGAATGTAGTGATACTTGTTGTTGATATGCTTCGTCTTTCCATGAAACACTGGGTCTTCAGACAATGTATCACTATAGGGTCCTGTTGACCACTACGTGTCAACTTCCCATAGCAGTACACCCCCTTTTCTTCACAAAAGCGATAGCGCTTGATTGATGTGTCTGTGCCATTTGACAATCATCGTCGACTTTATCATATTATGTTGTAAACCCAGTCTGCATGTGTCAATTGTCAATAATCTTAGCAGAGCTGAGTCATGTATGAAAATTGCCTAGGTGGACCTAATTTTCTAGTGATAATCTACGTTCCAGAAGGTTTTTTGTTTCACCGATCCATGATCGGCAGAGTTTTCCTTCAGCCTAACCCCAAAGATGGAAAGAATTTTTTCATTAGAATCTTAGGAGAATCCTAGTATGTTGATCTGCTAGATTAACTGGGTGGTCTATGAGGGTCTATGTCAAATGGGTTTTCCCCCTTGAGATGTAAAATTGTAAAAGTCATGATGTAAAATCTCTTGAGGGTTAGAAAATGTTTTAAGCCCCTCATAAGTCCTAAGTCCTAGGTCCTAGGTGATTTTTCCAAAGGCTAAGTTCGAGGATCCAAAATAAAAATTAAAAAATTAAGAAAATTAAAAAATCAAATAATAGATAAAAATAATAATAAA